>JAOEHT020124359.1:0-12442 GCA_025448195.2 Parazoanthus atlanticus
AATGAAGATGCAGATACTTAAGTAAAATATCTCTCTTACGGATATCCATACTAAATTACAATACTGAATCTAATTCACGGGTATCAATATCAACACAACACTAATAAAAATCCAGCTCAGGACCTATCAGGAGCTTTTCAAGACTCTACCTGGGACTTTTCAAGAATTTACTGCTTGCCAGTATATTAGTATGTATATAGACACTTTACAAGAAAACCATTTACTGTATGTATGTATGTATGTATGTATGTATGTATGTATTTATTTGTCTTTCAACACATAATGTACAAATATAGTTCTGTGCATAAACTAGAATAAATATTCTCAACATAAATTTAACTAATGTAAGCTTGTTTGGCAGTTGGAAATCTGCCAAGTAATCACCTTCAAAAATTTAAGACCTGATGTGCTGCAGCCATTTAAACCTGAACAGAGAGTAGGAGGAAATAAGGAAGATCACAGACTTTTTCTGCATCAAAGCAGGAGGGATACAAATACTTTCAGTAAACATTACGTACATGCAGAACTTGGTGAAACAATGGATTAACGAGTTTCTGCTGGCTCATAATTCTCCCCTTACGCTCCAGTGAGAAATGGGAGGGTTTTACAGATCTACTGGACATCTTGTTGACAATGTTCCACCATTTGCGGCAGTCTTCCTTCCCCAGGTGTTGGACCTTGTCATTGTAAAACGATATATTTATTTGATTTATGGCATATTTATTCATGGCATACTTAATCAGTTAATTATAGTTTTATTACCTTCAACTTCGTGATAATATTTTAAATTAGAGACGAAATTGTCCAATGCCGAGCAAATATTTTCTGTATTTTTGTTGTTGTTGAAGGTATAACCACCAAAATTTCCAAAAATATTTACGTGGTACTATTGAATATAACTGATGGCAAATATCTGATATTCCTGCAAAAACATGCCAAGACTGGCACAATTTCTAAAATACAAGAAAACTTCCAAAATGCATTGCTGTCAGCACACTTTAAACCCAATTTAACAAAATTGACCATAAATAGAAATTAAGGAAGTCCGTAACGATTGTAAGGCCAATAAACTTATATTTCAACAAATTAAAGTCTCCTATGCAAATAATTGTCTAAATGCAAAAATTGAAAAAATGACGTCTCAACCTATAGTTGCCATGGCAGCTTAAGTGGTATCGCCTTCAAAGGCATGCATGCGAGCATCTTCGATATGAAATTTCGCAAAAGGTCACCATTTTGGTGTTTATTATCTCTATCCAGTAAGGAGAAATTGTAGAAAAACCAAGTGAGGGGGCCGATTCGTCCCCCCCCTCCTGCCTGGATAGGGTTAAACCATCGAAACAAACGGTTATCTGGTGTGTGACGTGTTTCTAATAATAGAATAAATAGTGCTGCAATTAGATGCAAGCTCCGTCTTTTTTTCTTTCGTTGTTGTTCCAAACCTTGAAACTGAATTTCCGGCCGTTTTTTCGCAACAAAAACGAAAACAAAGTAGTTTTTATTGCTAGCCAGCGGTTACAGATATTGTAACGAAAAATACAGATGCTGTACGAAAAATAGTAGCCTGCCAGCGTGCATCAAGTGATCGGTTCTGACCAATAGCACTGCGCGTTTTCAATTATTGTTGAATTACATGTATAACACTCAATATTCCTGATCAAACATTACGTTTTGCAATTCTCCGTTTTCTGTTTTTGTTGCTTGAAGAACTTACTTAGGTAGTTTCGTGTATACGTTTTTAACATTAATTGCTGGTTTTATCTAAACGGGTCCTTTTTTCTCGCCGGTGCCCCGTAGCTGGTATACGTGAGACAGTGAAAGAAGTAAACAAATTACTCAAATTACAGTGACGTCAACGAACTATTCTAACGGTCTACATGTTAAAGTTGTGAGATGTCTTGTTGCACTGCCAACAGGATATGAAGATTCCATACAGTTCAAAGCCTTTCATGCTCTATTGCTAAAGTTTGGTGTCTTGCTGTTCTGTCAACCTTGGAAAATTTCGATTGATGATAAAAACATAATACAGGCTATGACATTCCATGCGGTTCCAAGCTCTTCATGCTCTATTGCTGAAGGGTGTTGTCTCGCTGTACTGTCAACCTCGGAAGCTTCGTTGACAAATGAGAAACATAAACATAAAGAAATCCTAGAGCTGTCGCTGAAATGTCCGACAACTGTTACTTATAATAGTTATTACCAGTCAATACCGGCTAGTTATGTTCATCTCCAACAACCATTCAGTTTGAAAATATTTATAGTTACATTACGCACCGCTTATTGCACCAAATAGGTGTAGTTTTTCCTTGATATATGACACGACTTTTCGGTTTCTGTAATTTTTTTTTACGGTTTCACGAACTCGAGTAGCCCCTAATAAATATTCCTGTCTTAAACATGTTGCTCGGCTTTTTAACTTCCCCTTGGTTTCTTCGCACGTTCACTTTAATTTGTGGGAGCGCGCCTGCTTACCTGGGACAGCGGTACACGGAGGTAGTTCGTGACTGGCATGGAACGATTTTACTTTTCTCGAAAACTTTCTGTGTTTATTAGAACCGTAATGCTCTTATCCAAAGATTATCTTATTTGGCTTGCGGAATGGTGTGTCGTACTCAAAAACATTCATATTTTTTTTATAGTTTGTATTCAGTGACATTTTGGTTTCGTATTGTCACTTTTTATCGAAACCAAAGTAGGTAGCTGAACAATGCATTGCATTTGAACGAAAACAAAACATTACATTGTTATTATGACTTCTGTATAAAAATAACCACTTGTTATAAAAGGTTGAGCAAATACATTTCCTTTCAAACTGCCAGATTAAGTCGTGCAATCGCAGCCTCGAAGTGTCTCAAATTATATCAAACACGTCAAAAGTTTCCTGTCAGCCCGTGATTCAAGAAAAAAAGGTCAGTAAGAGTAAACTGTAAGGATGAAAACTTTTGGATGAACACCTTCAATTTTGGACTGCTATATATTCGTCTGGAGCTCAATTTGAAATGGTTTTATTTTTGTATCTCGTTCGTTCTTTTGTTTTGAAATTTGCTTAAACAAATCTAGAACTTTAAAAATAAATTTAATCTGAGTTTTCTCGTTGCTAATTAAGAGAAAGAACAGAGGGTAAGAAAGGGAGAAAGATAAAAGTGTTTGAAATGGAGACATTTCTCTCTTTAAATAGCGGTCAAGCCCAAGATATACTGTCGTGTTAAAACTGAAATAAAGGGATATTCGTTGTCTCAAGTTTTTCTAAACATTTATTAGAAAACTCTGACTGGAGAATAAATTTTAGTTTTGACTGGGTTAATTCCGACTGAATTGCTGAGCCTTCTTGATATTTCAGTAAGATCGCTAATCTTCGTCACGAACCAACTTCCATCGAGACTAGCAGCAGTCCGCAGCTACCGTGCGGGAAACAAGGCAGTCGCGGCTCAGACCGCGTCCCCTCTCTTGTTGTTCAAATATCACAACAATAGAGAGAAGTTGAACCGAATTTCTCGGTAATTATTAAACAATGAATATTTTTATAGCTAAATTACTTCCTATTAAAAACGTTTTGAGTAATCAGGTGTTTTTACAGAAGTCCCTAACATCACATTCCTAGTTCAGTTCAGTTCGTTTACCACAAAAACTAAAAAAAATTACAGTGTTGAATCTCTTTTATAACAGTATATTAACCATTTTTCTCTGTTATCAGTTTGGACGACCGATGTTTAAAAGTAAATGGCAATACATTTTCTAACATGCTCTGTAGATTTGCGCACTGGAAAACAGATGAATGACCTTAAATCGACACCAAATAAAGTTATCTGGTACATTGATGTATTTGTGAAAAATACAATGAGGCTGAGCCAAATTCGTGGCTGGATAGTACTAAATCTATCATGCGATTTTATCGTTTATAATTGTTAGATTTTGAGTTTCAAACTCCTACGCAGCAACGCCTTTGAACTTCGAAAAAGGTAATTATCATTAATTAGGTTTTTCGTTGATTTAAGATGCGGCATATCATGTGAATAAAAAAAATTGTCACGATTTCACGGTTTGAAGGAAGCCCGAAAGCCTCGCTCCCGTCCTTAATATATTGACTGGCTCTGTGACTATTCAGAGACTTCCGCTTCGTTCGTACGTTCACTTTCATTTGTGGAAGCGCGCCCGCTTACCTGGGTCAGCGGTGCAAGAAAGTAGTGCTAAATTTTCTAAGAAAATTTGAAACGATTTTGCTTTTTCTTTGTAACTTTCCATGTTTATTATAGCTGTATTGTTTTCTTTTCAAGATTGTCATGTTAGTCCTTGGAATTGTGTGTTATGACAATAAGTATTGACATTCTTTTTGTTGTTTTGTATTCAGTGCATGTTTGGTTTCGTATTGTCACTTTTTGTCGAAACCAAAGTAGGCGGCTGGGAGTATTAATCGTTTGCATTTGAACAAAAACAAAAGTTACATTTATTTATTAATATGCTACTGGATAAATATAGTCACTTGTTAAAGAAAGTTGCGCAGATACCTTCTCCTTCAAAAAGTTAGATTAAGTTAAAGTTATTGTACACTTTAATAGTAATTCACTACTAGACTAGTATATATTCGTTTGGGGGCTAATTTGATTGCTATTGTATGTATGTTTGCTCAGCGCTCTTTTGTTTTAAAATTTGCTGCAACAGCTCTTACAATCTTTAAATAAGTATATAAGTTAAAACGAGCTATCGAGTTAGTCTGAATGAGTTTTCTCGTTGCTAATTAAGAGAACGGAACAGGGTAAGAAAGGGAGGAAGATAAATATGTTGGGATTGGAGACATTTCATAATTGTAGCGGTCAAGCTCAAGATATATTGTCGTGTCAAAACTAAAATAGAAAGATACATCGTAAAGAATATCCACCAAACTTTCTGTCTCAAGTTTTTCTTAACATTTATCTAGAAAACTCTGACTTCTGACCGCGAAGTGTAAAATTTTGATCTGACTTAATTCTAACTTTTGGTTGATTAGGACTGAGGCGTTGATCTGTCCTGATATTTCAGTGAGATCGCAGGTCTTCGTCACGAACCAATTACCATCGAGACTAGCAGCAGTTCGCAGCTACCGCGCGAGAAACGAGCCAATCGCGGGTCAAACCGCGTCCCCTCTCTTGTTGTTCAAATATCACAACAAAGGAGATATTGAAGCGAATTCCTCGGTAAGTATCAAACATTGAATGATTTTATAGATGACTTACTTCTTGTTAAAAACCTTTTTAAAAAATAGGGGACCTCATGGGCGCTACTGAGATACTGTGTGAAATGTGGCAAAATACAGGTGTTCTCACAGAAGTCCTTCACATTACATAAATAGTTCAGTTCAGTTTATTTACTACAAAAACTAAAACAAAATTACAATATCAAATCTTAATTATAACAGTATATTAACCATTCTTGTCTGTTATCAGTTTGGCCGCTCGATGTTTAGAAGTAAATAGCAATACATCCAAATTGCTGAATTTGCTGACATGCTCTGTTAGTAGAGTTGCGCACTGTACAACAAATGAACAACCTTGAACCACAGCCAAAAAGAAGGTTATCTGGTGTTTGACGTGTTTTTGAAAAATATACAATATACTTGAACAAAATTCGTGGCTGGATATATTAAGATCTGTCAAGCGATTTTATCGTTTATAGGTGCTATACTTTTGGTTCTAAATTTTTATGCAACATGTAACAGCGCCTTTGAAAGGCGATTATTATTATTTCGGCTTTTTGTTGAGTTGTGACACGATTTTTCGGTTATTATTATTATTTTTTGTCACGGTTTAGCGGTTTGAAGGAAGCCCCAGTGCCTCGCTCCTGTCTTTAACACGTTGATTAGCTCTGTAACTTTTCAGAGACTTCTCTTCCGTTTAGGCAGGGTAATAGAACCCCCCCAGTAAGCTAGCTATGGCCTTGTTAATTACTTTCCATGGTAACAATCAAATTTTAATTAAGAACTGTTGCTATGGCAGCAGTCAATGCACAACATGTCCGCCATCTTGGCCGCCGTCTAATATTTTTTAGCAAATTCGCAGCAAATGTTCTGGAAAATTAATAGAAAACTAGTATTTATAGGCTCAATTAGGAAATTTTAAAGGAAATATTAAACCAAAAAGAACGAATATTGTAAAAACTTCCCCGATTTTGATGCAAACTTTAATTTACATGATTAATTTTGCAAAAATCATAAATGACTACGTCATCCAAATATTTCAAAAGATGTGTCCTTCAATGGACTACAAATATTGCAAGTTTCATTTTAGTTGCTGCAAAGTTTCGGATTTTATGTCGGAAAATTCTTGTGGGGGGAGGGAGGTCCGAATAATCCCTGACCCCCATAAAAACGTTTAAGGGTTGTTAGTGCCACCTCACCCTCGAAGCGTTGTCTCAAGTTATCTCCAACACGTCATAGTGTTCCAGTAAAGCCATACAAGAAGCAAAGTCAGTAAAGCTAAGCTGTAAGTTGAAAGTGGCTAACAACTTCATTACTAGACTGGTATGAACTCGTTTGGGGGTGACTTTGGAAAGGTATTGATTTTGCTTCTCCTTCTCTGTTTTGTTTTAAAATTGCCGCAATAGCTCCAACTACCTTTGAGGAAGTTTAGAATTGATAACAAGCTGTCGAGACATTTTTATCTCTAGCGGCCAAGCCCAAGATATACTGTCGTATCAAAACTGAAATATAAGGGTATTCGTAAACAAAATCCCTCCACATATTTTGAATATCTATTCAGAAAACTACTACTGAAGTGTGCAATTTAGGTCCGACTTAGTTCTAACTTTAGGTTGATTAAGACTGAGGCGTTGATCTGTCTTGATATTTCAGTAAGATTGCTAGTCTTCGTCACGAACCCATTTCCATCGAGACTAGCAGCAGTTCGCAGCTACCGCCAGGGAAACGAGCCAGTCGCCGTTCAGACCGCGTTCCCTCTCTTCTTATTCAAATAGCACAACAAAGGAGAAAGTGAACCGAATTCCATGGTAAGTTTTGAATACTAACTGTTTTTATAGCTAAATTACTTATTTTTAAAAGCGAGAAAACTGCAACCAATGCCTAAAGTTGACCTCTGAATTGGTTATGTCGTTTTGTTTTAAGATCCAGTAAAATTGGCGTTCTTCGTCACGAAACAATTACGGTGGAGACTACTAGTGGATCATAGCTACCGTCAGGGAAACAAATCAATCAGGATTGAGATCGCATCAGACAAGCCAATCAGCATTGATATCGCGTCCTCAGTACCACACCAAAGGAGAAACTGAAATGATGTCCTCCGTGAGTACTAAATGCAAAAAAGACTAAGTTTATTGAATGGTTTATAGGTATATTTTTATAAATTGGCGCTTGGTTTATAAGAGTTGTAATATTTATCTTTTATCATCACTACTATTTCTTGAGCAAAGGAACACCCTTCGCAATCCCACTGTTTGTCTAAAGTTGTTTTCAAAGTTGATCGTGTTTTTAAGTATAATCAGTTTTAATATAATTAGAATTATTATCGATCAGGAAATCTCTCGAACAACAAGATTAATTGTTAGAGATTTTGATGTTTTGTTTATCATACGTGTCCTAGCTAAATCTTAACATATTCCTACAACTTGAGCCCACAGTACAACATTGTCACCTGCCGACTTCATGAAAGGTCCCCAATTGATAACTACGTGGTGCTTTTTGAAAATCTCAATATATTTGCCATTAATGTCATTCAATCTTTTTCTGCTCTGTTGGTAACGTTTTCTAATACAAATTTACCAGGAGATACCTTAAAATTTGACACAGTGAAAAACACATTGTCGCCATTTAAATTTCTTAGAAAGATATTGCGCGTCACCTATGACGTCACAAATCCTGTGGAAGTGACTTATGTTCCAAAATGCTGTCGCATAATTGACTTCAAGACTAAGAATTGACATTGGTTTGAAATATTTTGTAAAAACAAAATAAGGGAAAAATACAAAAAAAAACTGTCAAACATGGCGTTCAAAACTGCGTTGCCATGGCAAAAAATGATACCAATGACGTAAAGTTTTTCCAGAATCTTGTTACTCAATACCCTTCAGGAAAAGTTACCTGGTTATTATTTCAACATCAAGAAGGCTCTTGATGGTTTAAATCAGCGCGGGCACTTTCCGCTTTATCCTTTCCCCCATCCCTGGAATACATTTTAGGAATAGATTGATTTTTCGAAAATAACCAAACAAACACCCAGCTCATTTTCAAAGAGTAATTGGCCCTCTAATCTTCATATGAACCTCTCAATAGTGAATCTTCTTCGATCTTGATATGGTTCCCTTGAAAGATAAGAATTCGTCCTCAATCACACTATGAAGCCACGCGGGAAATTAAAACCGTTTTAGTTCATTTTTAAAAAAAAAAAAAGTAAATTCAACAATATTTTTGTATTTTGCCTCAAAGTTGCATAGAAATAAGTATTATGTATTACGTTAGATTCGCGTATACCATTTTAGTGAAGCAAAAACGAAAACACTATCTTAACAAATACTTCGTTCTACATTTGTTTCAGAAACAGCCATGATCAGAAACTTGTCGCAAGGCGTAATTTCCATCTCAGGGAAAGAAAAAAGTGCGTGTGGGACCGTTAAAGAATAGTCTTGTAAAGGATCGTCAAGAAATAGCTAAGCCTTTGTTTATGAATGTTAAGATGTCACCTGTCTCACAATTGTAATGACATTGACTTAGTTTAGATTATAACATGAAGCGATTCAGTGATAATATTAACAAATTTAAAGAGCAACTAAAAAGCGCAAGACAGGCGTGTAACAAAAACAGTGAAGCAAAAGCATATGGCTGTTTGGGATTTTTTTATTCCCCAATGGGCAAATACCAAGGCGCCGTTTTCTATTTTTAAAGGTTCCTAAGCATCGCCATAGAGATAGGCGACAAGAACGGAGAAGGAGAGGCATACAGTCAATTAGGAATAGTCTATCAATCATTAGGAAAATACTACGAAGCCATAGAGTATCAAGAAAAGGCACTAAGCATCGCCAAAGAGATAGGCGACAAAAACGGAGAAGGAACGGCATATGGTAACTTAGGAGTAGTCTATACATCATTAGGAAAATACTATGAAGCCATAGAGTATCAAGAAAAGGCACTAAGCATCGCCAAAGAGATAGGCAACAAGAACAGAAAAGAAATGGCATACTGTAACTTAGCAATAGTCTGTGAATCATTAGGAAAATACCACGAAGCCATAGAGTATCCAAAAAAGGCACTAAGCATCGCCGTAGAGATAGGCGACAAGGAAGGAGAAGGAAGGGCATACTTTAACTTAGGAGGAACGTATTATTCAATAGGAAACTACGACGAAGCCATAGAGTATCTAGAAAAGTCACTAAGCATCATCAAAGAGATAGGCGACAAGCACAGGGTAGGAACGGCATACGGTATCTTAGGATCGGTCTATCAATCATTAGGAAAATACGACGAAGCCAAAGAGTATCAAGAAAAGGCAGTAAGCATCGCCATAGAGATAGGCAACAAGGGAGGAGAAAAATCAGCATACGAAATCTTAGGAGGAGTCTATTTTTCACTAGGAAAATACGACGAAGCCATAGAGTATCAAAAAAAGGGTCTCAGCATCGTCACAGAGAATGGCGACAAGAATGGAGAAGCAGTTGCATTTCAAAACCTTGGCATTTGTTGTCTTAAACACGCCATCGAACTTGATGACAAAAGCCGTCAAGCACATTTGATTAACTCTAAAAATTACTTGAAGAACGCTATGCAGTGCTATGAATGGCTTTTTGATCACCTAAAGGAGCAAGACAAGCTTAAGATATCTATTTTTGATACGTTTATTGGTACCTATAAAGAGTTAACATGTCTGTTAATCAGTTTGAATCAGGTTGAAGAGGCTCTTCTAGTAGCTGAACGTGGACGAGCTCGTGCTTTAGGTGATTTGCTTGTTTCCAACTACACCCTGAGACAGGGATGTGATTGCAGAAGCAGTATACTTACTCAAGATGACATCGAATCATTCTTGCCAAGCAGTACGTATTCAATCTTGGTTTTTGCACTGCTTAGCAGTTATGTTGCTCTATGGTATTTTACACATGAAAAGTCGCTGATGTTAGATCAAAAGCAGATCACGCCATTCAAAACTGGTGAAAACGAACAAGGTTACGTTGAGGAATCTCTGGAGAAGATTGTAGAAGCGGCTCTTGGTGAAATGCAGGTCAGAGCTCCAGTAGACTGTGAAGACAGATCGTTAGACGTTCTTGAAGAGGAAGTTCACATTTATGAAAGAAGAGATGTTACAAGAGAGGGAAATTTGTGGTCAAAAGATCAAGGAAACAAAGTACATCTGGTAAGTAAAGGCACACAAGAAAACCTTCGCCTTCGGAGTATGTGGCTGGATGAGCAGAAAAATGGCAGGGATCATCTCGAGGCACTGTATCAAATTTTGATGCCAACTGTGAAAAAATATCTTACGCAAGAGGAGATTGTAATTATTCCCGATGGAATTCTGTTCAAGGTCCCATTTGCAGCTCTACGAGACCCAAAGACACAATTATATCTTTCAGATACTAAACGTGTAGGTATTGTCCCGTCATTAACAACCTTAAAAGTTTTGCAGAAAAGTTCAGCGGACTACCACAACAACACAGGAGTACTGATTGTTGGGAACCCAGCTGTTGAAAAGGTGATGGTCAGAGGAAAAACAGAGTGGTTCGGACGTCTGCCAGGCGCGGAACACGAGGCCTTGGAGCTCAGCACACTGATGGGCGTGACGCCAATGATAGGAGCTCAAGCTACCAAACAGGTGTTGTTATAACAAACATTACACACTTATTGACCGGCACTGCGGGCCACAGCAGATTTATGGACCCGGGGTGCCTGATGTTGCCCGAGGGCAAAGGCCGAGGCGGACATCAGAGCCGAGAATCTATAAATCTGATGTGGCCCAAAGTGACAGTCAACAAGTATATTGTTATATGCTGTTCAACAAACTAACCACAAATGACATAACTTGCACTAAAAAAATTATTAAGTGAACATCCAGATATTGCGATTGTATACAAAAGCGACCACAACTACCGCTACTATAATGTAGTTGTCTGTGGAAAGTCGCAAAACGTCGGATTTAATGAAATTGAGAAAAGAAGCTTCGACGTTAGAAAACCTATAGACCTGTTCAATAATGGGAAGAATTTACAACTACATTACTTATTGTAATGAAAATTTAAATAATTGAACAATCGGAAAATGCACCAGCATAAAAATGAACATTTTCGCTTGACATTCCGTTCTCCAAAGCAACCGTCTGAGTTGCGATTATTGGAGACCGAGAAATTTCGGATTCAGAACTGACACTGACAACATCAGTGTTTGCGTTGCTCTTACTGCTGATAGATTCGGTTTGTTTAAGAAGCGAATCTTTTTAGGAGGTTCTAACTGTGTCTACATAATTATTATATGTGATGCAAAAAGGTTTTGAAACCTGAAAAGAAATTGCAGCTCAAACAGAGCTGCCCGGTTTCTCCGCTTTCATATGCAAAAGGAATTTTTTTTTTTGAATTGTCATGTCAGGTGATCAAATGTCAGGTGATGTACAGATAACGTCATGAACTTTTCACGTGCAAAGCTGGAAGCAGCCTTTAGTGATGTCAACATCCGGGCCAACGGTCTTCAATTTGCCGGTGAACAACTGGTTATGGACCGCTGGCCCGGATGTGAAGGAAACAGCTCATTTGCTGACCGAGATTTGGCCAAACCGACCAAACAGATGTTTCTATTTCAAGCGAAATTTGTAAAGCATGTAACTATAAAACTTTGATTATCAACATTAGTATCATAACCAACAAAAACAAAAACACAACCACCAAGAGCACTAGTAAACACTAACTTGGAACATGGACAGCTACAGTACTGACATAAACATTTACACCAGCAGCATGAGAATCAAAAGCCAACACGGAGATAAAAAGATAGACTAATATTTCAACACACAACAACAGTATGCGGTAATAGCAATTACAAACACCAGCAGCAGCACGAGCATTAGTATTGAACGCTAATACTTAGACTAAGACTAAGACAAAGACAAAGACAAAACTAAGACTGTAACACAAATCCTATGTAAATATATTCTTTCTGTATATTTTGATTACAATATCGTATCAAATTAAACAAATATAACGTAATTACTTGTCATAAATTTGACTTACACATGATATACGAATTCTTAAACGCACTAAGAAATGTATCTTCTGAGATTAGTTTGTGATTTGTGTCTGTGATTACAGGAGGTGATCCGCAGACTGCAGCATGGTGTGGGCGTAGTCCACATATAGCAGCACACGGGAGCACTAAAGGAACGATTTTACTGGCCCAGAGTCCATCAGTACGTGGTGTTCCAGAGGAAAAAGACTGTATGCTGACTATGGACGAGGTGCAGGAGAGCGGTTGCCGAGCGCGGCTGGT
>JAOEHT020124465.1:0-12442 GCA_025448195.2 Parazoanthus atlanticus
GAAATCGTGGAGAAGTCAAAATTATCCCCCCCCCCCCCCCCGCCCAAGCATTAGTGATTGACAAAGTAGCTGAAACTTTCTAGGCTTAACATTCGTACAATGTGACTTCTAGGATTTATTTTGAATGTGGGTTTACAACAATTTTAACGACTTTAAATATTTTCCACTGAAGTGCGATCGTCTGAAACAGGACTTACTCTTAAGCCCGGGTGAAACGATTCTTCCCCCCTTTTTTTAATATTTTAGTATAGAGTTATTACATGTTGAAGAAACCTTTTTTGTATCTTAAAAAATAAAAAAAGGACCATGATAACAAATAAGTAGAAAAAAATTGTGAGAGTTTAGTGATTTGGATGAGAGTTCTGTTTAACTCTCATGTGCGCGGTCAGACAAGGATTAGAGTCCACGATAGCTGACAAGAGTCGCTCAACCCACGTGTAACACTCCCAACAACTCTTATCAAATTTGGAACATGTTCAAGACTGATAAGAGCGCTCGAGAGTTAATGCGACTGCATTAGAGTTGGTGGTGAAACAAGAGTGAAAGTTGGGACTTTCATCAACTCTCATCGACCCTCGTGCTCGTTGATCCCGGTTTTAATTTCTGAGGCAAAATAGACTACATTAACATGCAGTTTGCAGATAACGGTAAGCACAAAAGCATGGATCTAAATTATTCTGTTGTAAAAAATTCCTATCTATGCTTTTTCAAAGACGTATCTACAAAACAATAATACATGAAATTATGAAATCTAATAAGGAGATATCTTTATAAACTCTCATACAAAACTTATACGCATCGACATTTTGATGTCTCCTGAACCTTTCTTAAATTTTGAACTTTAAAGTTTGATAATGATGCCTGTATATAAAACAAAAATAACCAAGAGTTCTAAAAATTTACTTACCCTTTAGAAGTGATGAAACGGTTTGTGATCAATCTTAGTTTAACTGTAAATTTTTCATTTGTCGGTTTGGTTTGTAATCTCTGAACGTAGTTTCTTGTTGAGTTCTCTTGGCCAATTTTCTGCAATGTTCGCGAAAGCTTCCCCTATATTTGTAATTCAAATACGTGGTATATGTAAAAACATCGAATAAGAACGCCCGACCTATTGCATAATTTTCAGACATTTAACCAAATGAATGAAACTTGATTGGTAAATAGATATATTAGGCACCGCGGGAAGGTTGGGACAGTCCCACCAATCCAGTGACAAAGAGCTGAGCTATCAAACTGGTATGCAAATGGAACATGAAACACTTCATTACATACAGAGGATCCGCGATATGGAATACAGCAATTCACACACTAATCAGACAAGAATCTGGCTAAAAAAACTCAGTTTATTGGACGATTTTAGAAATTTTACGATTAATGTAGCTTTTGTTTCAACGAGAAAAGTACGGCGCGCGAGGGCTTTTTGTGCAATTATTGTAACATATTTTAAAGATGAATTTTAGATCCAATTAGTCAGTTTTATTTATACATTACAAGATTTTGATATTTAGACCCCACAGCTATAAGCTTTTTAATATCGTGCATAAATATTGTATTGTGTTGTAATTAAATGGCAGTGCATGGACTTCATCCGATTGGCTACAATGATTCTTGCTTAGGCCAATGAAAATTGATGTCATGTTTAGCGTCAGCCACTTTCAGAAAATTGGTGAGGGAATTTTTAATTTTTCATTATTCATTAATTTTCAATATTGGACAAGTATGGTCGTTTTGAAGGCATAAATCTGTTTATTCAATTTATAATATCACTGATATTGAAGAAAATGAAGATTTATAATATTTGCTGTGTCAAAAAAGCACTCTCGTAAATAAAAAATCAAATTGTACAAATTTCAAAGCTGATACAGTCTCAACATGCAGCAAATGCAAATATAACATGGATTGCCAAAGGAAGAATATCACTCCCTACTTAAAAATGTTATGTAACTATCTACATGGAGTTACACAAGATAGAAACTTGCAAGCCTCGTTCTGATGTGCCAACAACGACTTTTTGATCGAAAAAACGCAGGAAAAAATATTTTCGAATCAAAAATTTGCGATGAAATTGTTAATATCTTTGTTTTTCAAAAATAATGAATAATGAAAATTTTCCATGCGGTGGCTAAAATCCCATGCGGGTGCTGACGCTAAACATGACATCAATTTTCATTGGCCTTATCTGAGATTTCCAAACATTTTCAGAAGATTTCTGAAACATTTTCCAATATTTCCCAAGACTTTCTCAAATATTGCCAAAGAAATTTTCCATACCTTTTTGAAAGGTTTTCGATCATTTCCGAGTTTTTCAAGTACCGTAAATGAAGTTTCCAGATGACAGTACCAATTTAAGTTTCAATTACACATGTTCTATTTTAATAAATTCTTAAAAGAACTTATTGCACAGTATTAACGAAAAATTCACAGTCAAGCAACCAATCAGAGGCCAGTATTTTTGGTAGGTGTGGTATTATATTTGAAATACTTGTTTTTTCTCTTTCCAAAATTTTATGTTTTTGTAAAGTTTGTTTTTTTGGATTTTAGCTCAAGTTGAAAATCAATTTAAATCTTCGCTAAGTTAATGATTGTGATAGTTATCTAATGTTTTTAGATAAGCACTTTATTAATAAAAATACTATTAATATAAAAAGAGTTTGAATAAAGTAAATAGGGTTGTTGAAATAGAGAAGAATACCATACATGGGTGCACGGAGATGTGCAACATATCTTCGAGGGTTCAAATCAATATCTCACATGTGAGCACAGTGAACAAGTGAGATATCGAATTTGAACACAAGAAGACAAATTCCATATTTGCAAGGTCCATGTATTATTTGCTTATTGTATAAACTACAAATGAACAAGCAGTTGATTCAAAGCAACTTCTCACTGCAAAGGCAGGTGATATTGTAGTAACACAAGAAGATCACAGATTGGTCGATATTAACACACTTAGAATTAGCATATTCACACATGTGTTTAGATACAATTTTTCTCAGTGGCCGAAATCTTTGTAAAACACTGTAGTTTATATGACACTGTAGTCTGATCAAAATGTTGTTTCAGTGTACATATATAGTGGTCGCAACTAAAAATTCGGCCAGTACTTTAAAAGTTATTGTTTCAAAAGATGCCCCAGCTATCAGTTGCAGCCACTGAAACAAGGCTGTCGGTCTCATTTTCATTAGAGGGGATTTTTTTGTTGAAAATGAGCATACTTTTTGAATACAAAGGAAAATACTGGAAATGAAAAATAACCTTACCAACTATCTAAAAGTGGTTGACAAAAAACACTAATTTCATAAATTTGGCCTTAATGAGCTATAAAACCAAGTTAAAGCATAATATCTGAGATTATTGTCATTTGTTAGTAAAACAGAACCTTTGGTTATCAATTGTTTTCAAACTATGCTCTTGAACGACTAGAATATGCCAGGGGGGATTTGAAAGCAAAAGATAAGACTGAACATAAACATGGACTTGTTTATTCAACTGCCTCTCTGTACAAACTAAATTATCTTGAGTTTTAGTTATCAAAATTTGCTGCCTGCTTGTGGCATTGTTTAACATTTTTGCCTTTACTAGTAACTTCTGATAGTTGAGTAGTGGGAAGTATATTTTTAAAGTGGGGAATGTATTAATAAGCTGATAAGTTCCTTGGCTATATTTCAACAACATGACACATATATGTTATAACAAGCCTGATATCAAGTATTTTTCTACTTTGAAATGAAAATGTGTATACCACACAAAGAAAACTTTCAAAATAAGATCACATGAGAATTGTGTGGCATCTCATGATTCTTCAGAAAAGGTGATCTTTTATTTTAAACTAAGCTTTGAATTTCTGTTTGAAAATGATTTTCATATCTCAGGTACCAGTTCTCTCACATTTAAGCCCTGTTTCCATATAATCACTGGGATCACCAGGATCACTGAAAACTGAGTTCAGCAATCCCAGTGATTATAAGCGATCAGGATTGCTGGGATAGTACCAGGTTCTATCTCATCGATCAGAGTGATCGAGGTTCATTGAAAAAAATTAATGGAGACTTTTTTCAGCAATCCCAGCAATCGAAAGTTAAATTTCAACTTCATGTTGACACATCATGTTTCAGGCGGGTTTTTGGTGCAAGTCACGATTTTTGTGTATTTGCAGTCTCGTGCTTCCTGAAATATTTCACCACTCGATCAGTTTGATACTTTGCTCATCAGTTGACATTTTAGAATGGCTTTGAAGTGAAATTCGTCTGCTGAGACTGTTGATTTCATCTGTTACAGGCTTTGTGTTTGCCCACATATATGTAAGGCTGCCTGTTACTCAACTCACAGTTTTAAACAAGTTCCCTGACACAAAATAAGTAAATATTTAAGGTAAACAATTCTTAATTTTCAAGTGCACTACTATTTTTGTAAAGACATAATTATATGAAACTTGTTATATGTACCTTCATATCCTGCGACCAAATTCAGATAGTGACTAATTTTCTGTGTAACTCAAGAGTTTACTGTGTTATCATAATTAACAAGAAGTCTATTTTTATATAAGGCCAACTCAACATCCTTTTTCGTTCTCAGTGATCACAGTGATCATATGGGCTGTCTTTTTTTGTTCTCAGTATGGAAACCAGCTTAAATCGCTGTGATTGCTGGTATTGCCTGGATTGCTGAATTCATTTTTTCAGCAATCCTGGCAATCCAAGAAATCCCAGTGATTAAATGGAAACAGGCTTTATTTTTGTCGGCAGAATTTTTGTCCTTCACTAACTATAGTAGAAGAGCTAATAATATTTAGAAATTGCATTAATTTGAACTTTTTTCACAGGTCACCCAAGCTCTCAGTTTGTATTTGATGTTTATATACATGGCTTCGAACAAGCGCGGTATATTATAAGACTTTGTATGGGAATTTGCTCTATACATTATTATTCTATAGAAATAAAATTCACAAAACAATATTGTTGTACTTACTTGTACAGTGTCTTTTCCTGTTGCTCTATATGGAATTCTGGGTCGTTTCGAGCATTATTGAGCGAGTCCACTTCCTACAACTCGCTCAATAATGCTTGAAACGGCCCAGGATTCCACATGGAACAACATGGAAAGACACTATACAAGTAAGTACAACAATATTGTTTTGTGAATTTTATTTCTATAGAATAATAAATAAATGTATAGAGCAAATTCCCATACAAAGCCTTATAATATACCGCGCTCGTTCAAAGCCGTGTATATAAACATCAAATACGAACTGAGAGCTTGGGTGACCTGTGCTTTTTTTAGATTGTTTCTATTCTTTGTGTCTTTTAAAGTAAGAAATCTAAATGGTGAACTACAAAATAAAATGTAGCAAGAAACAAATATGGTTTGTCTATTTTCATTAACATACCTAGGTAACTGACCTGCCAAGCTGTGAAATTGTTTAGCTAGATATCTAAAATATAATTATACATTATTAACATGATATTAATATTGTTTGTATTGCAGAAATCATAAATAAATTGATAAGGCAATTATTGCTAAGAAGTATAATTATATAGAACTGAGAAAACATAGCCTAATTGATTGTAAGGATCCCCGAAAAGGCAAAAGCCAGAACTCTCGTAGGGTTGAATTAAAGAGTAAAATGTAGCCTGCCTGACAGATCTAGACCATTCTTGTTTTTTTTTGTAAAATAAGTCTGTGTGTGCAGGTGTCAGGGTTCGTACAGGTCATGGAAAACCTGGAAAGTCATGGAATTTTACAAATTCATTTTCCAGGCCTGGAAAGTCATGGAATTTTGATTTGGGTCATGAAAAGTCATGGAAAATGAAAATTACTGAATAAAACATGATTAGTTAACTTTAATGAGTGAGACGAAACAGAAACTCATCAGATTTTACTTACAGAAAGTTAGATTCCAGTGATATTAGACATATAGGTAAATACATATCAGTATTTCCTAAAGACCAACTATTTTCTTTCTTGAAATTATTTACTGTGCTGGAAAAATCTCAAATCGAGAATAGTTTTTGATATATTGCTAGAAACAGATGATCAAAATTAGGTCATGGAAAAATGCTAAAGGTCATGGAAAGAGTCATATGGAAAGTCATGGAATTTCACAAAGTCAAAAGAGTACGAACCCTGGGTGTATGTGTGTATGTGTACACATCTATTCTGTGTGTGTGTATACAGAAAAGTTGACTTTCAAGAGACATGATCACTGTTGAGGAGGACTTGCTTGTCTGCTCAAGAATAAGGAGCGACTGGCAAACTCATGTTAGTTTCTGATGTCAAAAGAGAACTGTCTGAGCAGAGAAGATATTATGGCATCAGATGGTCTGTTGATTTAAACATGCATAGCCCCTGTCACATTGAACATTCCACTGGGGAGATAATGTTCACTTGAATACATGTACCTGCAAGCTAGTATACATGTTTATTGCCTGACTGGCAAGTTTTGGTTTGTTTGTTTGTTTTTTTTCGTGTATAGTATTTTGGAAATTGCACTTATGTACCATATCCTTCATAGGTCCCAAGTGACCTGCATCTGGCAGGTTGGACCCACATTTAAACATCAAAACCCGCAGATCCGCCAGGCTAGTAAAGAAACCTGCAATTGCATTGAGATTCTGTATTTTACACCAAATCTGTCAAATCTGATTGCTTCATGTTGCCAAATTTCATTTTAAGTGAATTTCAGAACATAAATGAGTGCTACGATGTGCCATTAGCCGACATTAGGTCTCAGAACATTTCAACCAAGCGTCATTCAACTTTCTTCAAATAGTCTAAAATTGCAGAAAATGGCATTTTCAAAATGGCATTTTCAAAATTTTCTGTGCCCCCAGACCTCTGTCCCTTCAGAGCAGCATAGGTAGCTATATCCTGAACACATACATGTAATGATGAGTTGGTGTATTTTTTAGTGTTTTTAAGGCTTGGGCTCATGTTTTTATATAATTATACAAGGCTCCTCTTCGACACGAATATATGATTTCGATTTTTACTTAGTACTCACTGCTTTGAGCATGCATACAATGTCCTGTATATAACAATTCATTCCATATGTTGTTTCTAGTAAATTAAAACATTTGACGTTGATTCTTTCTTTGTGGGTAAACAGCTGTTAATTGGAAATATACAGACTACACCCTGTGTAAATATCTTTTCACAATGAAACAATGTTGTGCTTGCTAGGTGTCATATTATTGGAACAGTTTAGAAGAGCAAAAACTACTTGAGGGTGTTTCCAGTATTAAACACATTTCAAAGGATTTATTGCAAAGTTATTACATAAAGTTAAATCTTAAGTAAAAGAAAGTGAGAACTGATGGATCAGTTTTAAGTAAAGGTTCTTTATTAGCCAACATGCATTATCTTTAAATATTTGTTCTTCTGAGAAACCAAAGAATGTTAATTTAATGGCTTTTTGTTAAGAATGTTGAAGTAGTATTTACATGCATGCCATGGCAGTTTTAATTAAACTTGTTGAAAAGTTGAAAAAGCTAAAATTAAGTTCTTGAATACTTCATTAACAGAACAAAAAATATCATTGTTTAAAATAGTTTTTGTTTATTTGTTTGTTTGGGGAGCAGTGACATAATTTATCTAGGGGATGGGTTAATAAATACATGTAGGGGAGAGGGCAGACAAAAGCAGTAATTATTGTTAGGTATTGATCAGTTTTGATTGACAATCTAGTACTCTATGCAGCATACTGGTACATATATTTTGCCTGTACATGTAATTGTAATTGATGATCAGTTACTGATTTGCCTTTTATTTCAGCAACATCATCAGTGTCTGTACATGTACAGTTTCAATTTTTATTGGGAAGTTTTGTGTTTTGGTGAACGTCAGCAACCATAATTTTCCCTAAGTATGTAGTATTCTTGAAAAAGTACCATAGACCTTGAAAATTTCCTGGAAATCTCGTGGAATCATATTCTGACCAAGGGTGTACATGTAGAACCCTGATCTGGTCATTGATAGTTACACCATCCAGCCAATTTCTTAACTCTGATAGCAGTGCAAAATCACAGTTAGTTATACTGCATTTTTTGTTGTTATTCCCTCCTCCTCTGATCTCCTATTAAACATTTTAAGTAATTTTCTTCAGGAGTGAGAAGTAGGCAGGTCAAAGGCAAGAAATACACAAAGGTGTTAACATACTAGTCAGAAAATTCTAAGCCTTTCTTAAGAGCTTGGCCATTGTTTTGTAGTCTCAGGATTGGATGAAATCTTGTAGCATAAAAGAAATGTTGCTTTAAAATAAAGTTTCATTACATTCTATTTCAAAAACATGTTGTGCATAGGTTAATGTACAGGGCCGTAGCTAGCGTCAGGCAGGGAGGGCAAATGCCCCCCCTAAATTTTGGACCGGAAGTTAATTAAAGAGTGATTTTTTCAGTACAAATGCAGTAGTTAGCAGGGCCGTAGCTAGTGTCAGGCAGGGAGGGCAAATGCCCCCTCTAAATTTTGAGTCTAGCTACGGCCCTGATGTATTCTCTGTATCAAGATATAAACATTCTAATGTGGGAAAAGTGAAATGCCACAGAACAGTTAAGGTAGCCCACCATATTTATTTGATTAAACGCTGGGCCCTCAAATAAATGCTGCACTTAAGAGCAAAAATAGTAATAAATGCTGCCCTCGAATAGACGCCACATCCATACTCGTTACTTGTGCAAAGCGAATAAACGCCACATTCAAATCATGCAAAATTTAATAAACACCACGGCGGTATTCAAATAAATACGGTACTTGTTGTAGATAGTGAAATATTAATTACTTCTCGTTCTTTTCTTTTTTCCAGTGCTTTTCTGCACGAAGTGTGCTTTTGGAAGTTAAGGAGAACTCTGCTACTGACCATGACCATGACCATGACCATGACCAGGATCATGAAACAGACGACAATCAGTCATTGGATGAGGATGAGTTTCAGAAAGCTTGTGCCAACATTTTGTTCCACCTCGTGCAAGGATACTGTATTAAAGAAGACCACGGTGAACTTCCTCCAAAGTCTTTCTTTCTGGATAACATATTTGAAAATAGAACTTACTTTCCAGAGGATAAATTGATAGAAATAACTAAAAAACTTGGAATTGCTGAGTTATCTACTTCTGAAGGAGACTCCCACGATGCCCATGCACATCGTCGTCGACGGTCTCTGGATGATATGGACAATAATGTTGCGTTTAGCCATCGAATATCCCGACGGTCTACAGATGAACATGGTCATGCAGATGAACATGGTCATGCAGAAAACACCAGCTATGAAGGAAAGGTAAATGAATGAAGATCAGGTAAAGTTGATGTGTATGTGTGAAGATGGCTCAGTTGCAAGTTATAGGATTTCTCGGTCAGGATCATTTCTGGTAATGTGATGGACATTACCAATGATGCTGGAAAAACTTCGGAACCAAAAATTTGTTTCCCATTATAAAAAATTTATAATAACTATTGACAGCAAGTATACAAAAACTTTTGTGTCAAAACAATTCCTGTCAACATTGGATTTCATGACTTTAAAAATTTTTGTGTCAAAACAATTCCAGTCAACATTGGATTTCATGACTTTAAAAATGCCCCTCTAATCTGCAACAAGCAATTTTAGTTTTTGAAAGTTTTATTTAATTTGTGTAGGCCTTTCTGTCTTTTGCCCATCATCTTGTAACCCTTCCGTCCTAGAGAGGTGAATGGTAGAAATGGAATTACAGAAATGGAGTGACGGAAACAGAGTGATGGAAACGGAATGACAACATGGAATACTAAAACACGGAATTAGGCATAAATGCAAGAAAAACCACTAAAACATGGATTTAGGTGAAAATGTAAATAAAAAAGAAGATAAAAAGCTGAGAAAGAGTTATGGGGAAATTCACTTGCCTGCAGGGGATAAAAGTTCGCATTTGGTAAATTGTGGAACTGCAAGTTCTTGTCTGGTGCTGATCTTCACCTTTCCCACTCTTTCTCTTATTTTTTTTTTCATCCAAACTGTCAATCTTTTCACACCACCTGCAAAAATGGTTCCAAGAAATCGCTGTGCGAGTTACAAGGACAGCTTCTGTGTTAACATGCCACAATCTTGAATGGGAGCTGAGAGACTGGATGCAGTAGGAGGACGGGGGAGGGGGGTGAGAAAAAGATTTCTCAAACAGAACTGGTGTTGTGCTCCTAATATGCTAGATGCATCTCTGTGTTAGTGTGTTTACTTTCGAAAACACTACCAAAGAAAACCCACATCTGGTGCAAGCACCAATTGATTTGAAAACCAAATTGCACTGAATGAATTTGAAAGGGCCTGGATACCCAAATCACTGATGGCTTAAACAGAGGAGGTTTGTATGACAAATGGAGTTTATGAACACACAATGTGCAGCAACAAAGGTTTGGGTTATATAAATTATTTGTAGTTCATTTACAAGTCTGAAACCTGTAACCAACATTGCCTGTGGCCAAACTTTGTATTATGGCAAAAAACTTCAGTGAAGTTCCTAATTCTTTCTTGGCTTTTTATCTTCTTTTTTGTTTCATTTTCACCTAATTCCGTGTTTTAGTGGGGTTTTTTTTCATTTTTACTTTATTCCATGTTTTAGTATTACTAGTTGCCATTCCATTTCTCTCACTCCATTTCCATTACCATTATTCCGTTTCTGCCATTCCGTGCATGCTAAGCAAAACCAGTCCTAGAATGCACTGCTTGAATTTTCAAGTGTGCAAAGCACTTTGGGATGAAGTGCCAAGATGGTGGAGAACTTGCTCCACCTGAAAAAAGGTACATGTAATCTGATGGGTTCCCGTGAGCCCTGGACATGTAACCCAAAATGTGTTACCCATAGAATTTGAAATCCTAAAGCCTGCAGTTGGTCAGATCTCTGACAGCAAGTTAAGTTCAGTCTGCAGCAAGGCCGAGGCTTGAAGTATTTGGGCCCTATTATCACACTCATCCATGGGCGGATGTTAAGCTGCTGGTACAGTCTCCTGAAATACTATATCTGACAGGGGACTTAAAAGAACCCACAATTTTCTTGAGAAGAATAGGGTTATATGGATGTTGTGGTTACGGCCACATAGAATATTAATATTGCTACATGTACATGTAAAATGTGTTACTTGTACCCTCAACAATGAGAGTTTCTTTGCTTTACTTTTTAATGACTGACCACTAGTTCACTTATAAAATTTGCAAAATTTTAAATTAATGTAGTTCAGGAGTCATTCAGGGCATGTACAGTACAGAAGCCATAAACTTGAGACCAGATAATACACACATCTTATTAGACAGTTTAGTGTGTAGTACTTCTGGGTGGGTATTTTTACAAGTCATGTAGTATTTTGGTGAGCAAGCCCATTATTGAAGGGCGAGCCAAAATATAAAAGACAAGTAAAAATTTCCACCTAAACTGTCTAATAAGAGATTATTTTATTATCCAACTTTTTCTCTCATAAAAACTTATTTAACTGGTTTGTTACGATACAAAATAACCTCTACAGTACAAAATCGTTGGGTTATTTATACTCGTTCCAGGCCTAAATATGGGTTTTTTCGTACTCCACAGACTGAAGTTGGATAATAAATGTAATTATTTTTTTGCAGCAAAAGTCTAGTTGCTTCTATCTGGGTTGAACTTACCTGTAGTCTTGTTTACTTAGTATATATTTTTAATCATTCTTTGACAGTGTTACTCGTTGGATAACTTGTTAAATGTTTTTGATGTCGACCATTCGCTGGGAGCGACAAAGAACCAATTCAAAGAGCTTTGCCCTGCACTTTTGCAACAGTTTACAAGTGGCTCATGCACAAAGAAATCAACCAACAAAACACCTCCGACAGGCCTCACTGACCAATCAAAAGGTACAATTAGCTCCTACTGTGCAGTTCCAGTAAAAGTATCCATATCCCCATCACAGAAGACATTTAGTTGGTACGCTCTCATCATCCAGGAATTTCAAGTTTGAGCCCAATACATTCCTTTATTTAAGAAATCTCGACTTCTGAGACCTCCTTCCCCTCCCCCTGAGAATTTCAAATTCCTTCATGGTGGGGGTATGTTTATTTTCTGAGATTACACATTATAATTATTTCAACAAATTGAGTTATATTTTGAGGACACATTTTATTGGGTAGACCTACATTTCCTGATATTCCCAATAAAACACAGCAACATTTGAGGTGACGGATTCCAATCCCACGTACAATATAGTTTCACTATAACAGCAAAGTAGAACACTCAGGTGAGATAGAAACATCTGCAAGTCATACAAGCCAAATTTGATATTAAGAAAATTACTAAATAAACTGCACAGTAGTCTCTTAACACTTAATATACCTGTTGTGGCTAGAAAATATTTTTGGTTGGAAATTATTTCCAACCAGTGACAAATTTTCCAACCAGTGTGAAATTTTCTAACCATTGTGGAATATTCTCCGACCAGTGTGAAATTTCCAAGTATTGTG
>JAOEHT020124544.1:0-20699 GCA_025448195.2 Parazoanthus atlanticus
AGAGTATTGAAAAACAATTGCATGAGCCGGAAATATGCCAAAATAAAATGGCACGACACAAGTTTTTAAGGAATATGATAGAAAAGCAAAATAAAAAGAATAGCAACTAAGAATTTAAAAAACATCTGCAACGAAATATGTCTTCCACCGCCACCCCACGAGCTGGATCAAATAGTCGGTCGGCACGTGTCTTGTAAAATTTATGGGGACAAAAACAAAATAATCTGCAACTATCTAGTTTCGCTATTTTAATCTTCAATTTCACGAGCCCCGTGTGATTACAAACCAATACTGAAACAATGATAAATATTACTTAAACTCGTCCGATTCTATATGAGTTGTATGAAATAAATATCGTTTTCCCGAAATCGTCTTAAAATATATAGAGAGAGAGTACTGGGGGGAAACTCGGAAATAAAAAGATCTCTAAGTTGCCTCTAATCGGAGTGTACAAGAAAGACACAAGGAAGCAACAACTGAGATAACTATGAGAAACTTTATTTCTGCCCATTTACACCAATATTATTGGTTTTAAATTATTCCATACAAATCATTCGGTCTAATAAAATCGGCTCAATCACCCACAACGTTCCAGATAGCAAAGAAAAAATCACAACCTAGGTATGTAGCTACTAATATTCTTCTTCGCCGCGACACCTCTGATCTGGCGGCGAAGGAGAATAATAGTCTGCGTGGAGGCTATAGGTTTACAACCTTGTTCACGATCTAAAACATAAAGTGACAAACCAATTGCTAAAGATGGTACTCCGGCATGTTATTTTAATGATTTGATGTGATTCGTCAAAACGTGGTGATCCATCTCGTTTTCATGGTTAACTGACTCTTTTCAGTGATACAAATACTGTACATAGACAAAATTCCCAAGAAACATTTCTCATGTTACATATCTTGCTTTTGTTAGTTATTTACGACTTTTGCCGAGTTGTCATGTGCAGCCGATAGATTTTGTCTGTAGACCATTTTAACAAGAAAATGTCCAGGAAAAAACTGTTGTTACAACAATATTTAAAACGCTCTGTACAGAACAGGTTAAATTATTCAAAATTATGGGGCGATAGCGAGCTTCTTAACCGAGCTATTGCCTTCTTGGACAAATAACAAACAATTAAAATATTTATTGTATTTCGTATGTGGCCATATTGGTGTACCAAAGACGGCGGCCGAAAACGTAATCTACGGGTTTTGCTTTGTTATCAATCAAAATGTTTGGGTTCTCTTAAAAACAATTTTGTTATAACTTTTAAAGATTTACGAAATTGTAAAATTTTAATTTTATCTTAATATATAATAGTAATTATAATAATAATAATAATAGTCTACATTAAAAATATTCAGAATCAAACGTTTGATGGATCGGATTTTCTCGCCTTGACATTTAGGAAATCAGCTTATTCAGAGTTACAAAATTCAAAATAGTGTGCAAACTGTTTATTGCATTCTATATAGCATTTTTAAAAGGCGCATTTGAAAACCTTTCGTTAAATTTTGCACCGTATAAATGCTTATTATTATTATTGTTGTTGTTGTTATTAAATCTCTAAATATTGCCGTTAAAAGAAGAGCTTCATCGAACGTATAGTTGTAGTCTATATTATAGAGTTTTGATGAGGTCACTTGAAAGCAGAACAGCTCTACTGTTTTGATGCAAAGGTAAACAGTTTCCACTCGAATGAAGTGTGGCTGCCTGGCTAATGTGGGTTAATGGAAAGAAACTGACGTCACCGTTTCATACAGAAGTGGAATAGGTAAACAAGAAGAATAGGCCAGCATGTGTGCCATTCTTTTAGCCAAATTAAACATAATCCCTTGTTAATTATCACTTATGGCTAAAAATTTAAACAGAACGGTCAAAACTGTATGTTATCTCGCCTTTTCGTCAAGTCTTCTCTGCAGGACCAGTGGATTTGTACGAACATGCACTTACATTTTGACCATTTGTTTCAGTTTCTCGTGGATTTTGGGTAAAGGTTAGGTAGCTGGGTAAAGATAGTAAAATGTACTTACTTTAAATTTATCAGGAACGCCACACTGTGATCTAAGTTAGAAAAGGCAGAATATCCTTCAGCGTACCTAAAATTCCAGTGATCAGTCTGGCTTTCCTAGCTGCCTTGATTAACAGATAACTGCAAAGCGCTGCAGATACACTTGACACTGGTAACTTTTTTGGTGTGTGGTCTGCTGGGGTTATCAGGCTATCTTTTCCCATCAGTTTTTAATGGTACGTAAACTCAAGTAAACTGCATCTATCTACTGTACAAAATCTGTAAGCTGCTGTAGATTATTCACTAAATATATATCCGTGCTTCTGCTTCTGAAGACCTATAACATGTTCTAGCATTTATTTAAACTTCGTCAGTCGTTGCTTTATATACATGCAGTTATGTAATACTATTATGACGTATGAAAGTGTGATCTCTGCATGTGCAACTGGCATACGCTCGACCCCCTTTTCTGTAGTGAGGCGTCATGTGTCAGTTTTGATTTATGCTTGAGTAAATAAATCTTACCGGTTAATGAAGGCCAACCGCTCAGTGCTTCCAGTGAGAGCTGGCTAGTTGATTCAGATAGATGCTGGTATGTGTATGTACAGTTACAGGGTTTCCACGGTCAGTTAAAAGTCAAAGACAAAAATAATTTTCAAGATCAGGGAAAAGTCAGGGAATTTTCCATGGAGTCAGGGAAATCCTAAATTCTTCAGGGAAATATATATTTGGGCTAGCGCAAACTCCGTTATTGAATGTATATTGAATTAACGTCTTCACAAAAAAAAATGAAATACCTGTGAGTTTGACTTATAATCCTTGTGCAAACTGTCATAGATAAGGTCAGTGAAAATTTACTGTAGATCAGGGAAAAGTAAGAGAATATTTTTTTGTTTTGATTTGTGGCAACCCTGGTTCAACATTATGACGTCGTATTAACGCACGTAATAAGCTAGTTTTCGCAAACAGTCATTAGACTTCCAAAGAATGTGTTGAATTTACCGCTAAATGTAACAGTAACTTTAAATGTAACAAGCACCTTATCAACCCTAAATGCAACAAAATGTACCCTCAATGTAACAACCACCCTAAATGTTATAAAAATCATCATAAAATGTAACAAACAACTCATCGTAAATGTAATAACATTTTAACCCTATTGTAACAATCTGATCCACCCGTAATGTAACAGATTTTAACCTTAAACGTAACAAAAGCATATTACTATAATCTATATATACATGGTTTAGCGAGTAACATCCACCAAGCATCCTTCGTGTTGATGTCACGTGACTTTCAAATCATGGATAAATTTTGCTTGTTTCAATAGTTAAAGGTGTCAAACTTTGTCAGAAGTCTTTATCGACGACAATCAGTCAGAAGAGTGAAGTCACATGTCACGTGACTTTGCATTGCTTATATCTTATTTTGTTAAGGATGCCAAACTTCGCAAGGAATCCCTTGGTCACTGACAATCGTCTCGCATAATGACGCCACAAGTCTCGTGAATTTCGAAAGGCTATATTTTTTTGGTTAATTGCGATTGCTATGGCTATCAAAATGATTGGTCGAATGAGATCCCGCTTGACGTAAACAAACAACATATCCACCAAGCAAAGAAATATAGTTTTATACAGATTTTTCTCAGTGTATTATTGCAATCTAAAAAGTAGGGAGTAATTCTGAGAAAGATTCCTGTGACGCTGATACGTCATAGCTTTTCCATTGTAAATTCCTGCAGAAAAGCTCGTGTGCTTTTCGCCCACTGTGTGATTTGAACTCCCTAACTATCTGTGTACACTTACTAACCACTAGACTATCAAGTCGATTGCATCACGGTTGACACAACTTATAAAGTCATCAGTTATAGGAGTTCATTTCAAATAATTAAGTCACAGTTACTTTGTTGAACAGTTTCTATAACAAACAGAACTCCAAGGTGCAAAATTCACTACGATGTGTGCTTGTTTATTCACAAGAAAATAAAGGCTAAATAAACGCGTGTGAATAACATTTATAATTTGTGCTAGCTGTGGTGTAATCAGTTTGTTAGTCTAGTGATTAGGTAAGTGTACACAGATAGTTAGGGCGTCGAGTAGCGTAGGTCAAATAAGAGGAACAAAAGAAATGGCGTAGAACGGGTCTATTCAATTTTTGAATTGTATCGATCAAGACATTGTTTGTTGTAAACCAGTGAGCACACGGGCTTTTCTGCAGGAATCTATGACGTATCAGCGTCGCAGGAATCTTTCTCGTAATTTGGAAATGTTTCAAGTTCATTGAGAGAAGTTTTGAGGAAAAATATTTTATTGTGGTTAAAGCGCAAACGTACACGTCAGCTACAAACCAATAAATATCTTTGATTACGGAAATAAATTTTATCGATTAAATGTGCAGAAACAAAACAGTTCTCCCGAACGAACCCAAAAAACCAAGTAAGGCAATTGAATTGCATGGAATTTATAAAAGAAAGTTAGCACTTCCACTTTTTTCTCTTTTTTAATGCAGTCATTATCTTCCATGATGGACATTGACCCCAAGGCACATGTAGCTGAAAGTTTTGCACTCTTCGCCTTCACAATAAAGAACAATGACGTGTCTTAACCAGTTGCATTTAAAATAAGGGGGCCACTGATCAGCTGTTTAAAAGTTGTCACTTGACTTGTGATGTCATTTTGTTGCAATTGGGTAATTGACTGATGGAAATCCTGTACGGAAAATAAAACTTTGCGAATGTCACGTGATATGTGATGTCATCACTCTGCATGATTAGTCACCCGCAAGGATTTCTAAAAAAAATGATACCTTTAGCTGTTAAAATAGGCAAAGTGATATAATCATACGTGTGTGTAACATCTACGCCGTGCGAGAGTCGGTGAAAGAATCACTAGCTAACTCGAGTGGGATTTGAACTCACTTTCTTCGGGTTACGAGACCGCCGCTCTACCAGCTAAGCTACTGAGCCAACTGGGAGGAGTTTGTGGATCGCAATATTCAATGGAAACGCTGATTCTTCTATCCATTTGACTGACTGTGTGTTAATCGTAGATATTCTACGTTCACACAAGACTAAATTTGTAACCCACGCACTCCTCCCAGTTTGCTCAGTGGACCAGCTGGTAGAGCGGCAGTCTAGTAACCCGGAGGTTGTGAGTTGAAATCCCACCTGAGTCGGTGACTTTTTCACTGACTCTGGAACAGCGTTGTTTTTACACGTGTAATCACATATGTTGAAATTATAATCAAGGTCACGTGACAAGAGATGTCTTCACGAAAGATGGTTGGTGGTAGCCCATAGTTCATCCTGTTTAAGTTTGGTGATTGTGTCACTCGCTTAACCATGTAATGATAATAAGCATAAGGTAAAATAAGGTAAAAACTTATTACATTTAGGGTAAGTCATTTGTTACAATAAGCGTTGATTTTTTACATTTAGGGTGGTTGTTACAATTAGCATTGTCACATTTGGCGTTGATTTTTGTTACACTTAGGGTGGTTGTTACAGTTAGCGTTTGTATCACCGCTAAATGCAACAACGCTAAATGTAACAACCACCCTAAATGTAACAAAAACCAACCCTAAATGTAACAACCACCCTAAATGCAACAAAAATCAACGCTAAATGTAACAACCACCCTAAATATAACAAAATTCAACCCTAAATGTAACAAAATTCAACCCTAAATGTAACAAAAATCAACGTTAAATGTAACAAACGACTCACCCTAAATGTAACAACTTTTTAAACCTAAATGTAACAATCTGATCCACCCTAAATGTAACAAATGTTTACCCTAAATGTAACAAAAGTATGTTTACTATCATTTTCATGTTTTAGTTAGTGATATGATCACCAATCTTAACCAGGATGAAATACGGGTCACCATGAACCATCCTTCGTCATGTTGTCACATAACATGTGACTTAAACGAGTGTTTAATTAGTAATAACTGTATGAATTTAGCTTGTTGTTATACCGTTGTTATTGGGATTCAAAACGGCTTATCTGCTGGTGAAAAATGCTGTCACAAAGAATAACTATAGTATCGTCAATATTGTTTGGGGTAATTATTTTTCAGACAGTCAATACCACTGTGAGGCAATAGTACCTAGTAATGAACCTGACCAAATGTTATATAGTTATAACTAGAAGTAACCACGTGGTTAATGAAGTGCTGCCGATTTCTTTCTGTTGGATCAAGGAGTTTTCGCACGTTTACACCTTAGTTGCTAAGGTATATTGCAAGTGTAGAAGGTTTATCCTTTCACTGCATCAAGGTTTATGGTTGTAATTAACAAGTTATACTTTGCAATTGGGTTGTCAACATATTGAGGGGAAGACGAGTTGTCAAATGTCGCATTTCACCGTTTATAATCTAATTCAAATATTCGTATTTCTATTTTTGTTTATAATGAATATAAATAATTCATGGAAAGTTTGGGAGTTTTATATCCATTTAAAAATGTGAATGCTACACGCAACAGTAACTGAGTAATTCATGAAGTATATCTGTGTGGAATGGTAAACTTCTCTACTTCTAAATTTGCTCATCAGTCCTGTACACATTTGCTGAAATGTGAACTGAGCTTAACTAAACATATGAAAATTTGTGTGGAAAAGTAAACTTTTTCACTTCTAAACAGCGAGTTCTGTTCATTGCTAACATGGGAACTGAGGTTAAACATAACTGACTGTACTAACGTGTGTGTGTGTGGAATGGTCACAATCACTTCTAAATTTGCTCAGCAGTCCTGTACACATTTTCTGAAATGTGAACTGAGCTTAACTAAGCGTATGAAAATATGTGTGGAAAGCTAAACTTTTCCACTTTTAAACAACCAGTTCTTTTCATTGCTAACATGCGAACTGAGGTTAAATATAACTCACTGTATTAACATGTGCGTGTGTGGAATGGCCACTTCACTTCTAAATTTGCTCATCAGTCGTGTACACATTAATTTTGCTGACGTACAAACTGAGCTAAACTGAACGTATGAAAATATATTTGTAGAATGGCCAACTTCTTAAAAAGTGATCTTTTAAAACATTTTCTCACAACTTAGTGATAACATCATTGCATTAAAGATCCAATTTGCTTACAAAACTTATTTATTATTATTATTGTTGTTGTTAAGAAGACCAGAGTTTAAGCTGCAGGTAAAGTTTGTGTTCAACAATTTATATGAAGAACTTTGTTCTCAATGGAATTGTACGTTATATTTATGACTGTACTCAATAGCAAGTTCTCAGTCAGTTCATCCCCTGTCATCCCTTGGTCTCTTTCCATGTTGCTTGCTTGTAAAATTTTCTGAATGTCCATGTCGAATACTGATAGATAAATTTTTTTTTTAGTTGATTGTTCTTCAAAAAATAGCTTGCCAAACCATTTCTCAGAACTTGAGTCTGGCCTTTGCCTTAGTTGGCAGGAGGAGCATTTCAGTAGCTTTCCACTCTGTTCTGCCTTCTTGCCACAAGCAGTACAATTGTAGTACTTGCTTAGGCTTTTCACTCCAATTATTGACACATCGACAGTTTTTGTTGATAACTCCATCAGCGATGGCTCAACAACCGACAAAGGGTCATCAAATACAGATGTTTCCTCAAGTTCAAAGCCATGTTCTGGTGTATTGATATAAGTTTCTTGTGTGAAAGCATCTTTTCAAACTTTGAAGTTGCAGAATTTGTATGTGTTGTCATTTTGAACACTGTTTGACCATTTGCCCCAAAAAGCTGCTGGAATGGAGTCAGTTGGGTCGACAATTGTGGCCTTTACTTTTTGCAATGGACCAGTTGACATTTTCACAATTTGCAGTGCTGAGAGGTTCTTCACTATTCCTTTCAAGGACACACACCTGTGTGCTGGCAGTTGTTTTACTTCACTGATTCCCATAACCCTGTCTTCAATTGGCTGCATTGGTTGAAAAGCCAATTTGTCTTCGGTTATTTCGATGCAAGTTTGGTTACCAATAACAATGTTGTCATATTTTTGGCTATATTCAATTTTTTTTAATTTTCACTGGAGACTTGTTTTGCATTGCCAGTTTCAAGGGCTAAAGTTTTATGGTGAAAAGCAAATTGCACTGATGGTGGAGGACTCTGCCATTTGGAGATCACAAGTCGGGAATTTAGAACTAGTTTGAAGTCCTTGCACATAGCAATGTAATTCGTCACCTGAAAAATATATGTAAAGACAATTGTTAGTTTCAACCTTTTGTGCATGGCATAAAATATCTGATTTTTGTGATTAAAGTATTATAAACACTAAGAAATTTTCTTAGGTATGTACTTAAAACTGACTTGGTGTGGCCATAACTACAAGATAGTACACTGTAATCAATGTGTCTTGCATTAATCCCTTCCTTAGCAAAAAGAAACATACACCCATTTTTAAAGAAATATAATTTTATGTTGGTTTTGAATCTTTACTTTCGTTCATTTTGAATTAGTAGAAGGAACCTAGAAAACAATACAAGCTCCAAATTAGTACCACAGGGATTAAAGTGTTAGGGGGGAATTCAGAAAGACTAGTTGACATTATTAGTAAGAAAAGTGTCAGTTATGGTTTACAGAATATACTTACCTATACCATAACTAACAGATTTGGGCTTTTCTTAGGTTTGGGCTGCAATTAATGGTAGGGAGGTTTTTTTTGCCCAGATTTTACCACAATAAAAAATTTCAGATTTTATCGGTTTTATAGATGATATTAAGTTGGACGGCACCAAATACTGTTTTCCCTGTCCAGGTTAGGACTGATAGAGATCCTTAACCCCAGTTATTATTCTGTCAAAAGTATTAGACAGTTAATATCAGTTGCAATAACTATAATATCTTGTGTTTTAGTAGAGGTCCTAGTTTATTTTATTATAAATATTGAAATATTTCTCAAAGGAAAGTTATCAGTACTTAGACAATAAAACTTGCATGGTAATGTCCGGTCTTGTTCCTAGTGAAGTAATCAAGGATAGGCTTTCAATGAAATGCAATGTACACTGCACATGCTAAACTATCTAACCTCGCTTCTTCTTCTAATCTGAATTTCAGATTTACTGATGATTTCAGCATGGTTAACCTTTCAAAGGTCATAGGTTCAATAACACAATTTGATAGTCTTTTGACTCTGCGAACTGCAACATAATCAGTTCCGGCTGCCTTTTCTGATTTGCCAAGATTGATCCATGTTTTCGGAAGGGTGAGTCCCTGACTCTTGTGTATAGTTAGGGCCCATGCAAGCCTAAGGGGTAATTGTTGTCTCGTGGATTGCATTCCCTGACTGTACTCTGACAGTAACTGGACAAATTGGAACATATGATGGATGTGTATCAATCATAGAAGGGCCTCTGTAGTCATCAAACTGTACAATTACAGCAATAGGCAAGTCTGGAGGTTGATGGCCGTCCTCATAAATGAAATCAACAACTTTCCCAGTTGCACCATTGCAGAGACCAACTTTGGGCCACAAATTCATGGTTAGCATAACTTTGGCATCTATAGCCAGAAATACGACTGGATCCAAGCCAGACATATCATCAGACTTGATATTCTTAGCTACAGCTGATGAATGGTGTGCTCTGATCTGAGCTACTGACTGGCGAGACAAAAGCAACCTCCAATCTGCTTCTGTAGAGTCGCCTGCGCGAAGTCGGGACAGCAAATCTCTGAACTGCACTTGTTCTGGATCTGCACCCTGAACACGCTGATTAACGGTTAATTTAACCACTTTGTCAAATGTCCTATAACCCTGATAACCTTGTTCTCTTACCTCATTTGATGGCTTTCCATGGTAAAGAGGCTTGTCACCAACAGGTGGCAACTGACCTGGGATGAGGATAAGAGATTTCCCACCAAGAACTTTGTGGTTAATTCCAGTTGCTTGTTTACATCTTCCATCTATCCAGCCAAACAATTGTTGGCCAAGTAAAGAATATTCATCAATGAAAATGTAGTCAATTCCATTCAAATTCTCTTGTAATCTATGTAAGCCGAGTCCTTTGAGTTCACTTTTACCATGAGGTCCAACTGGTAGCTTCAACACTGAATGAATTGTCTGGCCTTGAATGTTGTACGAGGCCTTACTAGTCGTTGCTGTAACTACACGTTTATCCTGCAATAGTCCCCTAAGGGCATTGATTAGGTAACTTTTCCCTGTACCTGCAACTCCTATTAATATCAGACACAAATAATCTTTTTCTGCAGAGTTATCTTGGAAATGTGAATTGACAATATCATATGCAAGTCGTTGCATTTCATTTAAGCTGTTAATATCAACAACTTTATATTCATCAAATGTGACATTACTGGCCAGTTCTTTCTGATCTCTGATCCACTTTGGCATTTCACCAATTTGTTGAGCAGTATAATTAGCTCGATCTTCATGCCAATTAGATTGCATTTCTGCAGATGGTTGTGTATTTTCAAATGGAGTACGAAGATCAGACAAAATCATCCATTCATCACGAGCTGTGCTACCTTGTTCACTAACAGGTTTATCATCTACTTCATCCTGGTTCTCAATTACAGTTTGCAACCTGTCAAACCAGTCTGGTACATGAGTTTGACCATAGGGAGTCTGTAGAAATTCTTTCCAGGCATTTGTCAGCAAATCATCTGTTGGATCTTGATCACCCCAAGCACTATTTCGAATTGTTTTTCCAAGGCTTATACCTCAAAAGTTGATACTTGCAATAGAGACCAAAGTTGTCTCCCTTTGGATTAGAAGAGTAGTTTGGGAATATCCAGGGAACACTGTTATCTGGCAAATTCACTAGCTTCTTGTTGACAACTTTGTATCTTGTCGCCAACTGAACAAAATTCATGTTCATGACCTCTACTGAATCATCGAACTGGTCACGGTTTGCATAAATATCAAGTATAGAGCTGTCAGTACAAGCATCAGTATCCTCATCAGAGACATTAGTTCGAAATTTACGTGATCCATCAAGACTGACTGGAATTTCATTAAATGTTGAGCTGTGAAGTTTTAAGGACATCAAGCGATACACTGTCTCTTATGCAGCATAATCTCTTTCTCCCAATGTTTTCATAACTACCTTTTTGATAACCTTGTGTGGGTTAGTGCTGTTATCTACAGCTTGCACAACTGAATTAAAAGTTTGTAACCCTAGGATTTACAGTTGACAACAACCAATCAACATATTGACACAAAGTCTGAGAAGCCTTATTTCCTGCTTCAATTTCCCGATCTAGTTCCGTTGTGTCTGCACAATCATTTTCATCTTATAATTTCTGTGCCAAGTGGCCTTTCAAAGCTTGTTCAGAAAGCTGACATAGTCCTGGGTCATTGCTCAGTTTAGCAGTACCATGGCAATGAATGCTTCCTCTTGCTTGATACTCAAATCTATACCAGTGCCATTTTGCATCAAGCGAGTCATACAGCCAGTGTTTCACGAAACATTCTAATCGCTGAATAAAAAACCAGTCCACTACATGAGGATTGTTTATGACATTCTGTCGCCTTACATCACTTGTCATAGTAGCAAGATCTTCACCAAAAAGAGCATGGAGTTCCGGCCAATGCAGCTGATGAGACGGTAAAGAATAATGTTGGTGCTCCTACATTTGAAATGATTGCTTTAAGGTCCTCTCTAACTTTATGCCAATAAGCATTTGTACCAGGAATGTTTGCAACATATCTTGAAACTTTGGCCATAAATGCAGCTGAATTGTTACGCACTGCCATTTCTCGCAGTTCGTCAATGGTCAGATGAGCTTCACCTGGATTTTGCTTCAAAGATATACCACTTTGTTGTAATATTCGCTTTCTTTGAATCATGTGTAAGGCCCAGTATGGAAATCGGGGATGACAAGCAAATCTATAAACCCATTTGCCATCTACACATTGACCAAACTTTATGAGATGCTTTATTCTTTCTGGAAGAGGAATGCCTCTTAATAGTGCCGGATTTGTTTGATCACCTTTGCCATCTGGGAATAACGTGGGAAAAGCCAATTGTGGCTAAGAAGGGTGTCTGATATTCATTTATTGCACCATGTTCAATGCTAGGCCACTGCATGGCCTCTTCAGTTAACAGCTGGCCCCTAACAGCTGAAAGTTTCTGCTGCTGTTGCTGTGCAACAGGTAGAAAACTGCTCGATTCAGTTGAATCATTATAAACCTGATCTTCAGGTGATACAACACTTGTTGCAAAATTGTTGACAGTTTCACTTGAAACAACCTCATCTTCAGACTCAACTGTGAAGAGTTCTAAAGGAACACCATTTTCAGGTAACAAATCTAATGATTCAACGTCCAGAACTATGTCCAAATATAGGGGATTATTAGCTATAAGCCACAACAAGGCATCCTGCACCTTTTGCTTCCTAACAGTAAGATCTCTGAAACTATTGCCTGTTCCTTTCATCTTTAAAATTATTACTGGCAGATCTTTAGGGTATCTTGGAAGTGATGATGCAAGCTCTTGTACATTTTGTGGCAAGTTTATACAATGGCCAGAGTACCCTCTCTGCCCACCGGGCTTGATGTACACTCGCATAATTGGCAAAGCACGAGCAATTAGCATTTCCTCTATTTGTGTCAAGTCCTGCAACTGTGGTGGCACAGCTGATGGAACCATTCCATTTTCAGTTGAAAACTTTTTTGGCGACTTTTTATCTCGAGAACTCCTTAAGGTGACCTTGGTTTGTATTTTATTGGCCATGCTTTCTTACATATTACACACTGGTAAGTTGTAAGTTTCTCTGATTTGTGAAAGTCTGCTATGTTTGATTTTGCCCAATTCTGTTCATGGAGTTTTCCATTTTTAAGTGTATCAAATTCTCTCAAATAGTCATGTTGCATTTTGATTCCGAGATTGCAACTTGCTCGTACTTCTTTCCTTTTCACAAGCCTTCTTGTGTTCTTGGAACACCTTTTTTTGTCAAGTCTACTATGTCTGTTATGTTCTCTTTCTTTCGAAATTCGACTTTTCTTTCTGTGGATATCATTAGCAAGCCTAGCCTGTCTTTTGCCTTCAGATTCATTTGAAATTCTCCTCTTGCAACCAAGTACAGCATTATCAAGCCTACACTGATTTTGAACTTCAGATTCTTGTGTGAATTTTGTTTTATGTCTTTGGTTATCTTTAGCAAGCCTGGCCTGCCTCTGCTCTTCAGTTTCTTGTGACATCTTTCTGTGATAGCTTTCTCTACGTTTAGCAAGTCTGAGTTCTCTTTCAATGTCACTTTCCTCACTTCTCTTTTTCTTCTTTTTTTCTTTATCCTTATCAAGCCTGATTCTCTTTTCAGTTGGTGTTTCCATCAGTTTTCTCTTTTCCATTTTCCGTTGTTTGTTTGTAATGGTATTTGGTTGTCTAATTTGACTTGAAAGGATCTTAGTACTACAAGCATGCTGTTCTTGTGTTTCGACACCCAGTGCTTGCTGCTTAGTTAACAGCACACCATTTTCAGGTAACAAATCTAATGATTCAACATCCAGAACTATGTCTGAATATTGGGGATTATTGTGTGTCAAATCCTGCAACTGTGGTGGCACAGCTGATGGAACTATTCCATTTTCAGCAGAAAACGTTTTTGGAGATGTTTTATCTCGAGAACACCTTAAACATATATGACTATCAGGGGACCTTGGTTTGTATTTTATTGGCCATTCTTCCTCACATATTACACACTTGTAATTGGAAATCTTACTGTGATAGCTTTCTCTACGTTTAGTAAGTCTGATTTCTCTTTCAATTTCATTTTTCTCGCTCCTCTTTTTCTTCTCTTTTCTTTATCCTCAAGTCTGATTCTCTTTTCAGTTGGCGTTTCCTTCAGTTTTTTTGTTTTCAATTTACATTGTTTGTTTGTAACGGTATTTGGTTGTCTTATTTCACTTGAAAGGATATTAGTAGTACATGCATGCTGTTTTTGTATTTCGACACCTGGTACTTGCTGCTTAGTTAACAGCTTGTCCCTAACTGCTGAAAGTTCCTTCTGCTGTTGCTGGGCAACTGGTAGAGAACTGTTCATTTCAGTTGAATCATTACCTGATCTTCATGTGAGAAAACACTTGTCCAAAAATCAAAGTTGAGGGTTTCACTGGAAACAATGTCATCTTCAAACTCAACTGATGGAACCATTCCATTTTTAGCAGAAAACTTTTTTGGAGATGTTTTATCTCGACAACACCTTAAACATATATACAATACCATCAGGTGACATTGGTTTGTATTTTATTGGCCATGCTTCCTTACACATTATACACTGGTAATTGGAAATCCTCCTGTGATAGATTTCTCTACGTTTAGCAAGTCTGATTTCTCTTTCAATTTCACTTTCCTTGCTCCTCTTTTTCTTCATTTTTTCTTTATTCTTATCAAGTCTGATTCTCTTTTTAGTTGGCGTTTCCATCAGCTTTTTCTTTTTCATTTTACACTGATTGTTTGTAATGGTATTTGGTTGTCTAGTTTCACTTGCAAGGATATTAGTACTATACGCATGCTGTTTTTGTATTTCGACACCAAGTAATTGCTGCTTAGAGCATGGTCTTGAAAAGGAAATAGGCATAATTTCAAAGAATCTGCTATGTATTTCTTTTGCAAGTGCACACAGAAACTCCTTTACTTCATCAGTTGTATCAAATTTCAGGACAACAGCAGTTCCATCGGGATCTGGAATACCAAATCCATTTCTAGCATGACCATCAAAAAAATAAAACTGCGAGTCTAAACCTTTAATTAAAGACATAGCATAACCCTGCAATATTATAACTGCACATTTAATTTTACTGCTTGCAAAAGTATTAATCAGGGCTGAATGCAGACTGAAGTATGGAGCCTCGATTTCATGACCACTTTCGACAGGACCTTGGAACTCATTCCCAAAGTTTATGAACCAGTTTTGGTTTTCATTAATATTTGTTTGTGGCTCACTGGCCCTCGCCATCGTAATGGATGGTAGACTGTAAGAGTTTTCATTTGTTTCATTGCACTGTGGCTCACTGGCCCTTGCCATCACAACGGATGGTGCATTATTTTCAATCACAAAACCTGTGTTTTCAAGACTGTTCAGTTTCAGCATCCATCGATTTCTCCCATACAACTTCACAGTATGAGCCAACTGCAACTCGTACGTTTTCTACTGACAGTGTTTCTGTATTGGGAATTTGGCCATTTCCAAGTGCACTGCGATACATAGCATCGCCACAGACGACGACTCTATCGATCAACTCCGAGCGCCATTCGTTCACGGGTTTTTCAGCATTATGACAAATCAGTCCTGCAAGGCTAACAAAAGTACACTGTCGTCCTCGAGACTCAACACTAAAGCGACTGTCGCCCTGACTAATACTCCCACGGGCAAGTGCAACATTATTTGCCATTATTTTATGTTCATAACTATATACTAACCTTTGACGAGAGTTGTTCTTGGGTGGTAGATCTCACGAGTTACGTTCTTTCGACTCTAGATCTGTTGTCCGAATGGCAAATTCTGGAAGGACGTCAAAAAGTACACAATATTTAGCGACCAAGACTTGGTACGATTTATTGAATTTAACTTAAGCTCTTTCTTAGTATATCTTAACACCCAACTAACCTTTCACGATACGGAGAGAGTTGTTCTTGGGATGTTCTCGAGTTTCCACGTGGTAGATCTCGCGAGTCACGTCCTGTCAAATTCTGGAAGGACGTCAAAGATACACAACATTTAGCGACCAAGATTCGATACGATTTATTAAAGATTTGAGTTTAACTGAAGATCATGGTTAATACGAACCTTCAAGCAACGATTTTCCACAAAATACAACACTTCTTCACTTTTAACTTCTTCACTTCTTGGTGGCAAGCTTGGAAAGGACGCCGGAGAGATGCGAATGACGTTTCCCATTGTACGACGTTTTCCATTGTACCCAGACCCTAGTGATCACCGCTCGGTCCTGCAGACACCAAATGCCAATCGCTCAAGACACCAAACGCGAGCATAGGGGACAAATCTTTTGATTGGTCGAGAGTTGCTTGCGAGTATTGTCGCTACATCGCGCCGACGTGATAAATTGCTTGAAATCTATTGGATACTTTGAAATTTATTCGAAATCTTTTTGAATGAGAAAGTCACGTTTTTCACTAAAAATGAAAGTAAGAGGCTTAAAATAAATGAAAAAACTGCAAATTACAAACAACTGTTCTACCAAATTAAGCCACAGAATGACAAACAGGTGTACTTACTTTGTTTTTGTAGCGAGATCGCACGAAAATATGTAGTTTTCCTGTCCGTTTCACGGCAACATAGTTCACGAAAATATTGTCGACTTTTAGAATCCTTAATCAATAGTCGAACATAGGTCACTTGAAAAGCGAGTACATAAACAGCAGTCAGAGTACATTGTCACTTTGGCAAGAGTACCGTAATAAACAAAGAAAACATTGTGTTACGTATTTCAAGATGAAATGTCAATTGTCACATTCGTCTCTTTTCATCAGTTCCATAAAATTTCCAATGGGCAATGTTACCTTTAAATATTTCACGTCAGAATAATAGTGACGACTTGCTGGCATGTTATAAACCTTTGGCGTTGTCCACCGGCATGCTAAAAACAAAGTAAAAAAACAGCATTGTAGATTTGAAATATAATGAACCTATTCAACAAACCTTTTTAGTTTATGTATTTATACTAAAATTGTTGTTCATTTGCTCAAGATCACTACTTACACAAAATATCAATGTTTTTGAAATGACATAACTACACATTTCTGATAAAAGCTCGAGCACAACTTCTTGTCAGACAGCTTACCGGTTCATTCGGTTGTGTTGCATTGCTCTATCTCTGCTTTCCAAGCTCAAAGTCCAAGAAGTCCGACAAAAAAGGCTCCCGTTAAATTCAATAGCTTTTATAGTTTGACTGGTAGCCGAAACGTTTGAAAACAACATGACAGACGTCCAAATATTAAAGCTCTGAACTGTTGTCGATTTTTAAAAACACAATGCAGTGAAATGAACATGTACAAGTACGTACATGCGTAACTGCGGTCATCACCGAAGACCAATCACGGACGACCTTTTAACCTGCAATCAGGCACCTTTTGGTAAATGGCGCGAAATTGTGATTGACAGCTTCTTGAACCGCGAATGAATGAATGAATCCATGAATGAACGAATTACTACGTTTTTTTTACTACGGATTGTTTTTAAATTTATAAACACGATTTGTGAGAGAAATTTTCACTTTTCTCATACTTCCTCTTGATATGGATTTCTGTGTTCTCTGTTCTTCAAGAACAAGGGATTGTAGTTGCTGTTCTAGAGAAACAAGGCCAGCAACTGATATTGTTCTCAGAATAGCGAGACTTACCAACAGCAGCAACGAAAACTTTAGAGTATGTAAAATGCACTTAAACAAATGTAAAAGAAAGGAGTGTTTCTGTGTTAACCACAATGAATGGTCAATGGGAGGAACTGCCAGCTTCCTCAGGGTGTGTCCAAAATGGCTGGCACACAGACTGGACGAGGTTGGATTTGAAAATGAGCCATGCAGTTATGTGCCAGGTCAATATATTTGTAAATCCTGTTATCAGAAGGGACGTGATGTTTTTGGAAAGGAAACTGGTAAGTATTTAAGTTCCATTTTACTTTTTATTTCAGAATGTATCGTATTGTTCAATCGGTGTAATCAGGTTAAATTTCCAAAGATATCTTAATTAAGCTCCAGCCAGATTAGTTTTTCTTCTGGACACAATACACCAACAGAATAACTGAACACATTCTTACAAACTGTAATTGCAGAAACAATAAAACTGTTGTATTATAGAAAAACATTAAATATAATTATTTATTGGAGCTGATAAAATATGGAAACTATAATTAACATTTTAATACATTGTAATGTCAAATTCACATTTTAAAACCTACAGGTGAAGCTAAAACAGAGCAAGATCTTCAAACAGTGCCATTCCCACCAGAAAACTACACCATGGCAAATGATTTACCAGTGACACCAGCCAAGAAAGCTAAGGAGAGACCCAGCCCAATAGATCTAGAACCCACTGCAACAGCAGCAAATGCTACTTCAAATAATATTACAGCGGAGCACACAACTTTTGGAACAGTTTACAGGAATCAGACAACAAATATGTATTTTATGCCAGAAAATATCTTTCAAAAATTATGCCCAGATTTTTGGCCTACACTTTCAGATGAAATACAACTTGGACCAAATAACTCTGTTCTTCTCCCTGCCGACACTTATTCAGAATTACTCCGAAAGATAAACCAACAACCAAGTCTGCAAAAAGAAATTCAATCTGTTCGGGAAAAGATGTGGGAAATATATGGTCCACCCACCAAACAGAAACAAGATGTCATTTATGACCCAATAGAACTAGAGCAGTTGTGTGAAACAGCTGGGGCACCAACTATTTTTCAACTTCTGTACAAGTCCATAACCATAACAGGACACTCATCTGAAAGAAAGCAAGATAATCTACAAAGAACTGTTGCCCTCATCTATATATTGTGTTACTGTCAATCTCAAAAATGTTCATGGTTTCAACGAGACAATGTTGTGTACCTCAAATCAAAGGGACTTTCTGATGAAGGAGTAAATACTCTAAGGAATATGGGTGCAGCTCCAGGAAGCAAAACTGGCAGCCGAATAAGGAAAGAGATGTCAGACAGCCACCACACTCTTGTAAATAAGTGGATAAAAGAAGCCATTATAAACAAAGAATTGCTCATCTTGGTAATTGACGACTACACAAACATCCACACAAAACAAAGGCCCAAAGATGAATCCACCACCTCAGTTGCTTCAATGGCAACAATTATTATGAAGAAGTTTCCAGAAATCCCTGCCATCCCAGTCAGTGATGAAAAGCCTGTGAACAATCCTGCTGGCATCGACACAGACAAATTAACTGAACTTTTCAATGAAAGTATGCCATTGCTAAGCGAGTCATATGCAGAAACTGCTCCACACTGGATAAAACAGTCCTTTTTTGACCCAGAGTGTGAGAGGGAAAGACTCGAGGCTCACGACTACCATGAAAACGAAAACATACGAGAATTTAGAGCCATGAAAAATGCCAGGCTTCTGGACAGCATCGAGCAAAAGCTCAAAAGCAAGTCAGATTTTGAAATCACAATAAACGAAGCTCTGAAAACACCACTCAAAGAGTACCTCCACGAATTTGTTGTGCTTCAGCCTGGTGACTGGCCAGCCCAATTTTATGCAAGGCAAATTGTGTATGGTTCCAAATCAACCTTGTTATCAAAGGCACTGGTGCCAATGTTTGGCCCATTGCATGGGCAATTAAATGGAAGGGAAATAATAGTCCAAAAATTCATCACATTTTTCCAATGTGGCTACAAGTCCATCTTTGGTCCAAATAAATATCTGGCTGACAAGCCAAGGCCATGGCGAGTTTTCTTGCTCCTCGAGTTGATTTATGGTGGATGGACGCTAATAAGAGACTCTGTAAAGTATCTCTTTCAGAGAGCTTGCCTCCAGAAAGACACGGAATACTTAACACTTTTGAACTTGCTTGACAACTACATTCCACTAATGCTAAGTTGGTATTCTGTGATTTTCCGAAACAATGATTTTGAAAATTACAAAGAGGGAATGATTAGAGCTGTTGTTATGTTCACCGTTTTGAAGAGAAGGCACTACAACAAATCACCACTGGTGTGGTTGTCCAATTATTTGTACTGGAAACGAACCAACCACCCTGTACTAGCCACACTTGTTAAAGTGCTGGGGGCTGTTGACGAGTACATTGCTGAGAACTTCCACTCCATCTTGCGAGCTGAAACAAAGGAGACTGATGATGGCAGAACAATTCAAGAGAAGGCAAGAGCAACTGATGACCAGAAAGAAAAGCAGAAAAACTTTAGGTAAGATTTTTTACGACAAAATCAAGGTGAAAACTAACAGCAGAAAATATGTTCATGGATGTACTTGTAAGGAAAAAACCTCGTTTGCTTTACAACCTAGTTTTGTTGTTCAAAGCTACAGTAGTTATGAAAACTGGTTTTATTTCAGCCTTTTTCTAAAAATAATTAGAAACATTCTTGCTGTTTTCTTCTGTGAAAATGATATGTAGCAAAACTCTGCAAATATTATACACAAGTATATTATTCTTAAACAGGTCACACTTTGTGCCTCCAAGAAGTTTCTGTCTGCGTAGAACACAGCTTAAACGATTGAAAATAAAGGCAGCCCAATTCCTCACATCAAAACTGACAGCTATATTTCAAGAAAGTGGAAGAGCCAGAAAGTTGTCTCGCCAGCGCGGACAGAGAACAGGAATAACGAAGTGGATGTTGCCACATTTATTTGGGGACAAACCCATATACCAATGTCCTACTACCCCTTGGCTACCAAATAGATGGTCTGGAGCCCAACCCTGACAGGTTTGTAATCATTAACTGAATAAGCACTTTCAAAATGGTGGAAAATAATTATACTAACAGATACTTGCTATTTTGTATTAACTATTTAACACATGGCACTGCACAAGTGCTTTACAACAACATATTTTAAGATGGTGTACCTTTCTATGTATTTAAACTGATAGAAACTAACAAAACTGGTAATTATTATAAGGCAATAGTGTATACTAGATAGCAGCTCAACGTAACTAGTTATTCGCACGATATGTATACTATAAGCCACTTTACCGATCATGCGCAGAACAACTTTAGGGCTTCAGCTGGCGGGCCACACGTATTGGAAACATGGC
>JAOEHT020124545.1:0-12441 GCA_025448195.2 Parazoanthus atlanticus
TGCACAGACAATACATACACTTTTTAGGGACATTTTTCTGTTCAAAGATGAAATTCAAGACAAGAGGAACTCCTCTATAAAAAAATGCAGTTCTTCAATCACAGAGTGTGTGTCTACCGTCAGAGTGAATTAGGAAACTGACACGGACACCAGATTGAGCAGTACATGCAGATTCCTCACTGTGAACAGGTACATGTTACGTTTGAAAGTCCAGTGAACAGTGTTTTAGGCGTTACGTCTTAATTTGATTTGTGTCCAAGTGAAAGTAGTCGCACAGAGACTTCAGGATTGTGACGGTGTACTTCTTCAGCTTGTTACAATGGATTAATCGTGTCCCAGATTATACCGCTGTACCCAGTTCCTGTTCATGAAGTACAACAGCAGTGGAGCCGTTCTTTTGTTGGACGTGCATGTCACATGTCAGAACACGCGGTTATTTACAGGCAGAATATTGATTTTAGCACAATAATCGGGACAATAATGTCATTTTGGTGTGATCTGGAGCAACAGTCTGCTCTTTTGTGGAGATTTAAACACCAAGTAACTGCATTTTCGATTTCTGCTTACCTCAGTTTAGGAAATTTATCAGGGGGCTGTTGGTTTGATTTTGCCTTTGACGGTGTAACGTGAAAAAGCTAGTTGTTTTAATATTTATCGTGAACGCTGCGTGCATGAACAGTCTGTTGGCTTTTTTTTAATAGCATCATTGTAAATGTTATTGATAGAATTTTTAAAAAAAGATTAGATCGAGTACTTTTGGATCACGTAATTAAACAGGTCGAACACATTGTAATTATCACCTCGGGCGCTAGCCGACCGAAGTAACGGCAGTTACAATTAAAGTATTCAAGAAGTAACGGCCAGGTTTTGTGATCCTTTTTCTCCATTTTGAAAACCTTTTCGCACTGAAATTCAAACTTTAGGTCGTAATTTTCTAACAAGTTTATCGTTTTCTTTTAATAATTAATATGATTTCTGCAGTAAACATGACAAACAGTCAACTATAAACTATTGCGTCACGTCGAGCACAACAAACAGTATGTCTTCAGTTGAGTTTTTTTAAAAATAAAATCAATTTATATTGAAGTTATCTTCCCATCTGGGACACTTTGTGTTTTCAGTACTCTTTAGAAAGATTTTGACAATTCATTTCTACAAAATTATTTCATTTCGGGGGAGTACTGACGTTTCCTGTCAGGGAGTTCGCTCAGAACAACCGTATACGGTATGTGGCAGACAGTTGCACTGGCATAGTCACGAAGCGCTGTTAAATTTTCGAATCAAACTTGACCAAGAAACTAATTTTGAAATATAGATATAATGTGCTTCATATTAACACCAAAATCATCTCTAGAATCCATGTACCAGTTGTGTTTTGGGACGGATGAAAACAGCCAAAAACCGACTGTATTTGTGTTTTTCAGTTATTAATATATCCAAGAAAGGTGTTTTAAAACGACTTATAGAAGTGTTAATGACATTGTATTTGGGACAATTCTAACACCTGTGAAGGCTTCGAATCCACTCAAAATGGTTGTAAGCGTTAATACTCTACCGCAGAACGTAGAATTAACGGAGCCAGTTCATATTGTTATAACTGATATTAGTTTCCCCAGACCTTTCATCTGACAAAGTTTGAAAGATCTGATTTTTTCAAATTTCCCGACTTAGTTGACAATTACTGACAATCGCTCTTAAATGGTTTTAAACCAGATTTGGCAAATGTAGAAACCTATGTTAAACTGGATTTCAAGTAACCTTCATTGTTTTTAGTGCTATTTTTTAAAAATACATACATCATTATTGTGCGGTTGGGCTTTTCAGGCCATTAGTGCTCTAGAAATATATAAAGAATAAACTTATGTGGTTATGTTGTGAACGTAGCAGTGGTGGTCGTTAAATAGATAATGGTTTAGTTATTGCTTATCGACAGTGTGGCTCTTCATCTACAAATAATCAGTTTGGCTTTTGTAGAAAAGCCTCCAGGTACTTTTTTGGTTTACTGTTTTGGAAATTTACATCTGTCCTTTGTGTTAACGTCTGCTGGAAGACGAACACAAAACCCTAAATCCTAAATAACAGAAAAATGCAAACCTGATTTTATAAGAAACTCAAACAGTTAAAGTATTAATATGGAAACAAACTGCACAAAAATTGATTCGAACACCTGCACAAAAATTGGTTCGAATAGGCGGAGTTTTTCGATTCGAATATATGATCTCATGAAATATTATTCGATTTATTGACAATTTTTTGTTGAAATAATAATTTGTTTAATTCTTAAGACTAGTAGAAAGCGCCAAGCAATATTCAGCAAGATAAGATAATCAGTATTGTTACGATTTCAATTCGTGATGAAATTCAGATTACTAAAATACTTAAAGGTTGCTAACAACAATATGCAAAACACATTTTAATTATTTAGCTTGACGTTTTAAAACAGTTAGTGGCGTTCTCACGCAAAGCAAATATGAACATTTATTCGCAAAAAACATAAAAAATACACACACAAAAAAATAAAAAGTTGATTTTTCCAAGGGCTAGCTATGGACACCAAGGCTCAAATTTGCCCAAATTAAAAAAAAAATCAAAAGCAATTTCAGGTCCAGGCTTTGTTAATTTATTGTTTCGTTTTTGTTATCAAATTACAGCCACTTTTTGTCATGGGTAAAAATAAAATTAGTTAGGTTGAAGCTGCAAAAAAATTAAGACTGATAATGACTCTCGGCCAAACTTATCTAATTCTTATGAAATATAACACACGAATCGTATCTTTGTACTGACAAAAAAGCTTCAAAACGGCTCGAGCTAGAGCAATCTCACTCAACATGCTCAAATTGTCCTATTTTCTTTGTCTATATTTAAAATGTTCAGTCGGGTAACAGACAAAGTAATTATCATATTAATTATAATTTGAAACGGTTTGCTTCTCGATTTCTATTGGTTCAATTCCCGGATTTGATGTTTTGTTTATGGAACCCATCGGGTTTCAAATTAGATCATTCAAATTCAAATGTGTGCTGTTTTAATCACCAACTACTAAACCAACTATTGATGGCGCTTTTTGGAAAATCGAATTTAGTTTCCTGAAAGCGGAACTTGCAATGCGAATTCACTACTGATAAGTGAGTGTCCCGTCGAATTGGAGGTCGGTCTTGAAAACTGCATGTAACCATGTGTTAAAACAACTTACAACATGAAAACCTTTTCGTTCAATCTGATATATGTTTGGATTATTCTTTCACTTGGATCATATCTTCCAAAAGTCCATTTACAGCCTCACCAACTGTACCGAAATGATTCCGTTAGACAAGGGATATTCACCTCGAGTCAAGGTTTGGCTTTTTTTCCGTTAGTGTGCACTTGTAATCACTAAACTTGATAACAGTTCCATTTACTGTACATCTGTTGAAAAGCAGGTGTTTTAGATGGTATTCTTTTCTTAAGTAATATCCTCACTTTTGAAAAAGTTGGTGATTATTACTCATTTCTTATTCGTGAATAGTAGAAGTGTTTTGTGATGACAGTTGTTTCTTAGAATACTGGAAGACTAGTTTTTTTAAACAACAAATCTTTTTGCGTCATATGTGGTTTCTTCAATAGGGGTTGATATGATGTGCTTTTCGCTGTAGGACTGGATGCAAAGCTGATGTTTTCGAGCGCTATCCCTTCGTCAGTGCAAACTTAAAATCCCCTAATTTTGAACTAGTTTATGAAACCTATAGTACGTATGAGATGATCCATTTGTACCTCTTGAAGAGGAGGTCATGACGAAAACCCGTATTTTTGCATCTCTTGCACTTCTTGCAGAGTGGACGTTTATTTCGGCCTCTTTCTTAAAGTGTTTTCACTTCTGAAACCAGTTGGCGAAATTCATTGAATTAATAACAAGCATTCATTTTTATTCCCTTGAAGAGTAGAAGAACTTGAATTTATTTCTTACAACTTTATGCTCTTCAAAGCAGTCAATAAATCTCATACAGCAACATAATTTGGCATGAAGAGTATAAGTGTTTGAAGTTACTTGTTTACTAAAATAGCTGGTTGCGATCATTGAAAAAAACACAGTTTAGTTTGGTTTATTCTCTTCTTCACAACATAAGGTTTTGAAAACAATATAAATATACAATACTAGCAAAGCAAGAAACAGTTAAAGAGATGTGACAGGAGGGGAAAACAGGACTTACGTCCCAGTTGATATTCTCCCCCTTTACATATAAAAAGCACTACAAATAGGTGAATTTAAAATGAAACAAAACTTATAAATACAAATGGCAAGTTTACGATTTATGGCGGCTGATAAAAGGGGAGTTTGTCCTGGAAGTAAATATTGACAGAGTGTCTGAACTGATGTGCACTGGAGGCAGTTTTGAGGTTCCGAGGCGGATTGTTCCAGAGGTTCATGGTTCGGGGAAAGTATGACTGGCTGAAATAGTTTTGTTTATGAGAAGATATGGCACAATAATTATTTGGGTCAAAATTTCGAGTACAGTAGCCGGAGCTGACTGGTACAAAATATTTTTTAAAGTTAACATTCGGGGTGCTAGATCTGTGTTTGAATAGGAGAACAAGATCATTGAAGAGCAATAGTGCATGTCTGGTGTTTCTTGTTTCATAAAATGCCAAGTTGATACAAAGCTCACAACATGTCTACACATTTGCACTTCTTGGAGAACAGCGAGAAGCCAGCTGAAATTGATCAGTATTGTGATAACTTTTCATGAAACGGACAGCTAGAATCGTGATACGCCAGCAAGAACACTGAGGCAAGGTATGGCAAGTAAATTTAGGCGAAGTAAATGGAAATTTGACGCCGAAGGTATTGCGAGTTAAAAGAAGGCAAGTTGAGGTGTGTTAATCCGGGTTAAAACATCTACTACTATTAAAAATGTAAGCAAAATTTACATTAACACTGCATACAGTGCGGATGGCTACGTCTTGTTTACGGTAAACGGTTTTATTGACAACATAACTGTCCTAAAATAAATCCGTGTGAACAGGTAACGTTTTCCTACAAAAACGCAATCAAGTCGTGACTGACCATCTAAACCGTTTCAAATTGAGCTTTGCATTGTCAAGAAAAAATCCTTAGGGACCTAGGACCTAGGACCTTCATTTCACATGACTCAGCGTTTTTGAAAAGTTCCGCTTTCACCATCCACACGTTATTTCCATTGTTTACATGTGGACGGATGCCAAAACAAAAGAAAATAGTTGTGTTTTTTTAGTCGAAAAACGTACAATCATAAACCCTTAACCGCTTGTGGGAGGGGTTATTTGGATACCCTAAATTTTTTCACTTTTTCGGAGAGTTTTTTTTTCTGGTTGCTGTTAGACATTACTTAACGTTTATTTCAATTTTCCACCCCTCTTGGATCATTTTAGAGTTATTCTGAAAATTGAAAGAAACGATTTTTTCAAGAAATGGGTCTTTTTGCAATTAATATTGTATATAGAAACAGGAGTTTTGTTCACGGAAAGAAGTTTTATCAATATACCATGTGATAGACACAATTTATGAAAGACTGGGTTTTGTTCATATTTGAAATATTGGTAACTTTTTAAAACAGGCGAGGTGGGAAAACCTCTTGACTAAATATAAGACCATTGGCTCATTTTGCAAGATGTCGGTTTTTTAAATTTAATTTTTACAAAAAGTGCTCGTTCAGCCAAATTTGCTTTAAATTGTTATTGCCCTAATTTGAGCAAGAATTGTGAAATGAGGGATTTCAGAAGGTCCTACTTTTCCAGGTAAATTCTGATTTTCTATTTTATACAGTTTTGAAGAAAACTAATCAGCTGATACTTTGCTTGTCCTCATATCTTTGTGTAAAGCAACACTTTGGCATACATTTTCGTATCGCTGCACAGTTTCAGGTGTAACCATATACATGAAAAAATACTGGATGCCTATTGGTTAAAAGCAGTGCAGTTATTTTGTAATTCTGTGCAAAAATGTGTAATTCTGTGCAATTACAAACTCAATTTCTCATATCTGATTGGATGAGAACACAATAGACAGTCAATAAACCAATCAAAATACGACAGTTTCTACAACAACAGTGGAGGAAAATTCAAACACAATCTTGAAAACAAACCTCGAAATGATAAACATGCAGCATATGAAATAAAAAATTCAAAAATCCAACCCAAAGTGAAGATACAGCAGACGAATTCAAACAAATTCGGCTTAGATCTCGATAATTTTTGTTCAAACAGTACGAAAACCTCTACACGTAAACAAAATCTCCGCTCCTCTCTGTCAAGAACAGAAGAAAACAGTTGACGTGCGCGCGCCCCCGCAAACGTTTTCCAACCACTAGGACAACGCACGCACAACAAGCCATTGCGTTTTTGCTCGAAATTGCTCGATACTACTCTTAATTTAATTTTTCGTGTGTATGATTAACAAGTAATCATACTATTGCTCGTTCAGTTTGGAATTAATTAGCACTCGAGTGTTTTTTAAAGTTCTCAACTTGCGTTCGTCCTCCGGGCTCTCCGGGCTCACGCAATTCTGACGCACTTTGAAAAGCACTCTCGTGCAAATTAATTCCAAACTGAACTCGAAATAATATGATTACTGCTGACAGGTTGCAAAAAAAAGTAAGTTTTCTTTTTCTGAAATAAACTGTGTGATGATGAATAAACTATTTCACCTGAAAATTTATATTTAAAAAAATATTTTCCTGACTCATAAAATGCAAAATGTACAACATATGCCAGCTCGAGTATTAGTTGGGTACTTTATGTGTGTAACAAATCCAAGTCAAACACAGCCCAGTGCTTTGTATGGCAGTCCTTTGCCGAGTAAAATAAGCTTGGCACTTTGGGCCAAAATAGCCAAATTTTTGGAACGTTTATTATTGAAAACTGTTTTCTCTGAAAAAAAAATAGAATTGAAACAAATCCCTCAGTAGATTCACATTTCAACTTATTAACAATCCACGTCAGACCGTTTCCCCGTTTCGTTTTCAATTTGTAGCACGCATTCAGTTGCTATGGTGATAACGAAACCAGTTAATACATTTTTGACCTTCACCAGAGCTAACATGTCTTAAGGGGGAGCTTCCTCTTTTATCGAAATTCCCCACAATTACGTCATATTGTGCCGATATCTCGGTTTCAATTTAAAGAATCAAAATTTTGAATGATAGTACCGTAGTTTGTAAAGAGTCAAAAATATTTTGAGAATTTTGGAGATAGTTGTGAGCCGGAAAAATAGGTTTTACAAGTTGTTGCTTTTGAAGGAATTTTTAATTTTTTTTTGGATTTTAAGTGAGCTTAAAATTAAGTTGTGGGGTTAATATTTAATAGACGAACGCCAGCTTGTATACTACCCGGAGAGTGGCACTTGCTCACTTAGGAACAGTGTTTGTTGCGTTCTAACAACCTTTTTTTCTCATTCAAATTCTCCCCTCCAATCTCCCTAATCACAACAAAATAAAAGAAGAAGCTCCCCGTTACTTCAAGTGTCATTACCTGTTCCTTTAAAAATACATTTTCAAGTAGACCCCTGCCTTAATTAACTTCTTGCAGATTTGTTTAAATAATATCTCTACATTTACGACATCTGATTTGATGTTGTGTTTATCAGTAGATCCCATGGGGTTCAATGAAATCAGAAGCATTCAAATTCAAATGTCTGCTACAATGACGAATTGTTATTAACGGTTTTTTAGAAAATCTAATTTATAAGCTTGCACGCTATGCTCAGTATCAGCAGGGGATGCTGTCGAATATGCAAGTCAATTTCGAAAAATTGTGCGAAACCACAATATTGTTTGAAACAACAAAAGACAACATGAAAACCTTTACTCTCAAGCTGATATATTTTTGGATTCTTCCTTTACTCGGATTGCATCCTTCACAAGTCATTTTACATTCCCATCAACTGTACAGAAATGATTCAGTCAGACAAGCAGTACTTACCGTTAATCAAGGTTTGTCTTTTTTGCCATCGATACGCACTGTTACTTCACTGAACTTGATAATATTACCATAACATGCAAGTCTGCTACTTTGCATCTCTTGAAGGGTAGAAGTGATTGCTGTGAATTGTACTAAGTAAATTTTCTGATCATTAATAAAAACAGCTAAGTTGATTAAAACCTCACATGTCCATAGAAGAGCAGAAACCTTTAAAGTTGCGGTACACCTTGGGCGGTGTTTTCAGCAATCAGTTGGTAGCCGGTTTACAATTAAACCTGATATCACTGGAAAGCTTATAAAATTATCTAAATATGGTGTACGTTATTTTTGCAAAGTCGTCTTTGTAAGCGAGAGCCAGTGCACCGTTTACAACCGAGCGTTTTCCCTTCCATATTCCTCAGTTCTTAATTTCTGACATCGTTTGTTATCATTTCAAATTCAGCATAGTTTGAATCTAATAACGTGTCAGCCCATGGCTGCAAAGTATTAGTGAATAGAGTTATTATATCAGTACAGCGTACTTCATCCGTATTTCAGAATTGATTCAAGAAAATTCTAATTATTTTTTTGTGCGGATTAGTGGAGAACTAAGCCCATAAATGAAAACTAAATCGATATTTCAATTTTACTGACACGTTTATAAAGTTTACTTATTTTACTATCGCTTTGCCAAAAAACGACACGACAAAAATCGATCGAGTTGGGGACTTTTGTGTTTTCCTAAATCGTGCGGAAATTTTTTCGAGAAAATTGATTTTGAAGAAAGAACAGCTGGGTGTAAAGTTACTTCGGGTGAAATTTCTCGGCAACAATTCGGGATTTTGGAAAAAGCGTTTTTTCGTCTTAAAGATCTTTCCAAAGGCTACTTGTATTAGTTAAAACCTAAAACCTAAGTTTTGATGTTTTGACCCACTCTAGGTTGTACGGTAACCTTAAGTAATAATAATATACAAAAAAGTTTTCATTGTTAAACGCAGAACTAGACTGACGAAATAAAGCCATTATAAGCCCGACTCTTAGGCAAGGAATTTACAATTTATGATTCCATAATAGAGGAGTGCTGTTGAAAAGGCAAGTCGAAATTGAAAACCTGCACGTAACCGGCCAAATGTTGTCACTGAAACAAAATACAAGATGGAAATGTTCCCTTTTTATAAATACATATTTTTGGTTGCTTCTGCACTCGGATTGTATCTTCCACAAGTCATTTTACAAGTTCATCAACTTTACAGTAATGATTCAATGTTTGATTTTTTCGCCATCAATTTGCACTCTCACTACTAAACTCTGTGGATAGCCATTCCCACATTCGGATTTCCATGCAAGTTAGAAATACTTTCGGTATTTCTAAAGAACTCAATTATCTGTTGCTAAAACAAACTGTTGATGGCGGTTTTTAGAAAATCCAATTTATAATCCCATAATAGCAAGCTTACAAAGCGCTCTCAGTATCAGCGGGATATGCTGTCGAATATGCAAGTCAATTCGTAACGACAAGATAAGTTATGACTAATGTTTACCGCTAATCAAGGAGTCTTTTTCTCCATCAATACGCACTGTCCACACTTGAATATATAACCCATTTTGCATCTCTTGAAGAATAGAAGTGTTCGGTGTTACCTTTATTACTAAATAGCTAGGCTAATGATAAAAACAGCCCAGTTGATTAAAAACTCATAACAGGTCCATATACTTGCACACCTTGAATAAGTTTGTTAAGTAACCAATATTAAATATTTAAACTATTTATTGTTAAACGGAAAACTAGACTATTATAGGCCTACTCTGGGTAGAAAGTCGCTGTGAGATAATTAGGCAAGAAATTTATAATTTATGATTCCACAATAAAGAGAGTGTTGTCGAAAAGACAAGCCGACTTTGATAACTTGTACGTAACTGGCTCGATACTGTTTAAACAAACTACAATATGAAAAAGTTCCCTCTAAATATATGATATATGTTTTGGTTGTTTCTGCACTCGGATTGTATCTTCCACAAGTTATCTTACAAGCTCATCAACCACACCATAGTGATTCCGGCAGACAATACGTTTACCTCTTTTGTATGGCAAAAGTAAAGCCACTGTCTTCTTCCGGTTAGAACTTAAAGTTAAAGTTGCATAAGATACTGCCGAATTTCATATCACGAGGGAATGGGGCGAGTTTGCCACTTGCCGGACAAAATCATTACGAGTTCATACAAATTACTGTTAATAACGACGTAGTCTGGCGTCATAGTGACGTCGTAATCACAAAAAATGTTAACCTTGCAAAGACTTGGGCAAATGTACATTCTTTACAAAGCGGACAGAAATTACAAAGTGTGACAAGTATAACTCGTTAATTCAGTGTGTAACTGCTAGAGAATTTTTAAAATAAATTACTACTATTATTAAATTATATTATTCAAAAATGCGACGATTAACATAAATTGCGATAGAACAGTGGCGTTTGACTGACGTACTTACCGCCAGTCGTGTCTTCCATTAGATTCTACGCTGCTTGGACACCAGTTGGTCACGATGTTCTCCGCTGACCCCTTGGACTGCATGCGCGCCTGTCTGTCCAATTCAGTGTGTAAGTCTGTTAATTATCTAAACGGACCACACTTCGGTGGTAACAAGAGGACGTGCGAGCTAAACGATGAGACAAAGGGCACCAGACCTCTTTGCTTTGTCAGAAGGCCAGGTTACACCTACTGGGGCCCTGCAAGTGTAAGTCAGTAATAATTAATCACATTTCACTTAATATATTGGGGTGCGTTTCGATTGACTGTATTCTGGAAGAGAAATAAGTGGAATAAAATATAAACGTCGATATTTTCAATTGAGCATTATGTTTCTTCCGAAATATACAAAACAAGCTGTACGTTTTAAGCTTATCGTTATAGTCCAGTTTCGTATTCGTAGTTGCCGCTGATTACAATGACTCCAGACTCGCTTTCACAGCGTTAGCCTCAACTTGGTGTTAAATATTCATAAATACCATGGTATAAGCTATTAAAAACTCTCTGTATTGCTGGAGGCTCGGACTTCTCATCGTTCTCGCTGGTATTTATGTATATTCAACACCAAGTCGAGGTTAACGCTGTAGAAATGAGTCTATGGTCATTGAAGTCAGCGGTAACTGGGAATACGATAATTCGGATAATCGTTTTGCTGTTTGAGAATCTTCCCAAATGTATTCCTATTCCGGAGTAAGGTCAATCAAACACATCTTTACTATTACAGACCTGTACATTTGCTAATTTCTTCATTTCATTACAAAAACCTGATTTTCAATTTTATTTTTTTTTAAAAAAAATGCCTATTTCACCCTCTCCTTAAATGCTCTTGTCAAGAGATGTAAAACATGACACAGTTGTTATAGCGCCACTACTTTTGCACATAAAGGCATTTTACAACCTCCTTTTCCCCCTTCCTCGTTATACACCCATCTATTAACCAACAGTACAAGTCCAACCACATGTAGGGTCCCTCTTTCTCTCCGACGGCACCAGCAACGTCACAGAAAATGCGAGTCCGTTAGTTCTCCGACAATCATACCGTAATTTATCGCACGAACTACTTCGATAAGCAAGCTTCCATCCGGATATAACCCAAACCAGTCTTGAGACACAAATTTCCTCCGAATATAAGCGTCCCCCTCGAATATAATCCCCTTCCGAATATAAGCGCATTAAAAAATGCTTTGAAAGCTGTAAGCCTATGGCCTTAAATTCGAAATTCTACGGTATTGTATTTTAGCGCAGGTGGATTTAGAAAGTGTTCCCATTAAGATAACTAAACATTCTATCACTATCACTACTATCGCTACTACTGTTACTTTATGGAAGCTCTAATCTCGAATTCCAGCGTGTTCAGTCATAGGAATATAGCCCCCAACCCTCCGGGCCCATCACCCCACCTTACTCTCCTGATTATAAGCCAACTCAAACTCTTTACGTATATGAATAAGTCAAAAGTGTTTATGCATGATATTGGAATATATTCATAACCATCAATATATATTTATTTGTCCCTAGGATGTAGTGTTAGACCATTGTGTACCTAACCCCTGTGTTAACGGTGGTACCTGCCAGACGACTTGCGAAGGATCTGGGTACAAGTGCAACTGCAATCAGTATAACAAGGGTCAGCGGTGCGAACAGTGGACAGGTAACTTAAGATGACTAATGTCACTAATAAAGTATTCTTATATGGCTTTATAATCTTGCCAGCTCTTTTATCAAACCCCTTTTTCTGAAACGTATTCTAAAAATATATGATCTTTAAAGTTTGCTTGCAAATCAGCCGAAAGTTAATTATGAAAAAAGCATAAAACCCCTTACACTAATTTTGACAATATAAGTTCCGTTTTTAGGCATATATAATCGTCCAGAAATCACTGATTTGACCTGTTCAGGATACGACTACTAAAAATAAGCCCCCATATCTCTCTCTCTCTCTCTCTCTCTCTCTCTCTCTCTCTCTCTCTCTCTCTCTCTCTCTCTCTCTCTCTCTGTCTCTCT
>JAOEHT020124626.1:0-12440 GCA_025448195.2 Parazoanthus atlanticus
GGAAAATTTTAAACTGGTTGGAAAATTTCAAACTGGTTGGAAAATTTCCAACCAAAAAAATTTTCCAGCCACAACATAAACCTTTCCCAAATGGCTGTACATACTTCTTTCCCCACACCATAAAGTCAGTCTTTTCTTCATTCTTTGAACAGTAAAAATAAAAACTTCAGTTGTCTTTCTTGAAATGTTTTTTTTTCTATAAGTAGCTCAAAACTGCTGTTATGAAAAAACTGTCATAATCTGTAAGACATTTTTTATGTATAACAAATCATATGAGACTCGAGACAAAATTGTGAGAGTCAACTGGCAGTCTGTGATAATTAAAACCATGATATCAGTGTCTTTATTTGTTATTTACTTCCAGATGGCGACAAACCCGGATTTCTTGCGACAAATGATGGATAATCCTATGGTCCAGGTATCAAATTTGCTAAGAAATTTACAAGTGAGCTAAACTTCAAACATAAACAAGACTGAAGAGAAACCATCCATGACGACATGTCGGAAAAGCCTAGCAATTTCAGAGGAGTTTAAAGAAAATTTCATAACTTGTGATCACTTACCGTGATCTTTTGTGACGGCTTTCTTTTTTCATGGTCCATGAAATTCATGGAGCTTAGCTGAGTTGAAGAATGATGTGACTCAATCATTGCAAAATGAGTGGTGTCATGAAATGGGAGAGCTCATTTGCCACAGGGTGAACACCAAAGAACAAAGATCTATGTTTTGATTTGATAACATAAACAATTTCAAAATTATCTTTACAATTTCCCACCTGTTTTCACTTTTCTGTGCAACTGAACTTTATGAAGGATATATTCATATGTCACAACAGATTGTTGCCACCTGTTGGTAGCTGGTATATTACAACTACAGCTTAGTAGGGCCTCTGACAGGATGCGGCGGTGCAAAATCACATCCTACAATAAAATCCGCATCCGCCGCATCCTGAGAGCATGAAAAAAACAAAAGGGCACAGCTCCCATTTGTTTCGCCCTGGCGAGGTGACAATGTGATCGTCATCTTATTTCATCAAAAAGCATGCTGCTTCATAAACAAACGGCCTGTTGATAAGAATATCGTATTGTTTACAGTGAAATAAAATTCCTTTAGGATCAATTTCATAGTTATTTAAATTTCCATGTAATTTGCTATTTTTTCTGCATCCTGTCAGAGGTCCTGTACATATTCTTATCATTTCACTTATCACCATATTCTTCATGCAAAGTAGTGACAGTGATATCTCTTGCTTCTTGAGCTCTTGCTTCAAACTTGCACAAAGCAACTTTGCAGCTGCCATGGCAACAACAAAATATGGATAATTATCAACCCGACCTGGTCAGGCTTTGAATGGAACAATTATAAGTTAGACCGTGCTGTTCAAAGACATCACAAATTTCCAGTTTCTCATCAGTGCCTGCATCTCATAGAAGCATGAATCTTTTTCCATTATTATTTTTTAGAATGTAAAAAAGTTATTTTACTGTGTTCTTTCAATCTGATCTATAGCCAAGATAAATGATTACTGGCCAGCTGCAATTGGACGATCAATGAAGCGATGCTAAACTCTGCTGTGGCCCAATCTGATAAACAATATCAATATGAATGACTCTTTGTTGAATAATGAATCAACATATTTTTTACAGATATTTTGTAGTTAAGGATAAATATCGAAAGTAATTGGTGGCCAATATATTAAATTATGTAATAATAATGTAATAATTATTACATAATTTAATATATTTTATTATGTAATAATAATTACATAATAAAATTATGTAATAATGTACTAACCAGATATGAATTTTGCAAGAGCTCTTGGCAGAGTTTCCACATGCATGTACATGTAGGGAGTCTGGAGGTTGTTGCCTTAGAAAAAGGTTTTCTGTAGTACCACTTCTGCATCTGAGTGAATCATGCAAACTAATAACAGCAATAAGAATGTTCCAGAAAATTAAATTAACCCAATTCAGCCCCAGGGAAATGCAGTGGGTGGGGGGGAGTGCCCGCACTGATTTCAATCAATGAGAACTTTGTTAATATTCAAGGTATGACCACCAGATCTGGTGACTTTCCCAAAATTTCTTAGAAAACAAGATTCTGGAAAAAATTTGCATCAAGGGTATCACTTGTTGCCATGGCATTACAGTTTTCGATGCCATGTTTGGTCAAAATTTGACATTTTTTAAAATATTTTTCTAAAATTATTAACAAAATATTTCAAACAAGTGGTAATTCTTAGTGTTGACGTCAATAATGGGATATTTTGGGAACATAAGTAGTCATGCAACTTTGCCTGGGATTTATGACATCATAGGTACTGTGCATTATTTACCTTTCTAAGAAATCCAAGATGGTGGCCATGTGTTTCGCACGTACTGTACGTGTCAAACTTTGAAGAGTTTCCTGGTATAATTGTATTTGAAAAAAGTTGCAAACAAAGCATAAAAGGATTGAGCAACATTAATGGCATCTAATGCAAGCAGTTTGAATGAAATATTAATGTAATACAGTTTATGAGCTACTGTAATGCAATGTTTGAACATTGAATTTTCCCTGAAAAAAACAAAATTCTGTGAAATGCTGTCAAGTGGAGTTTGTTTATTGATATATATATAACATTTGTCAGTTGTTTTTTGATGTCAGAAAAGTTTATCATTGTAAGTATATTTTCCATGAATCAGTTTTCCAATCCAATCCAAAAGTGTTTAAGTTTTTCTGCTTCTGATCAGCAAGATTTTGTCAAAACCGGAAATATTGACAGTTATGTCATTATGATATAACAATGATGTCATGATCAATTAAAATACATACATGTACATAAAATTAATTGGCTTGTGATTCTCTAGTACTCCACCAAATTTCATTCCAGTATGTTGAATAGTTTTGGAGTTACTGGCCATGGGCACTTTCCACCCCACCCCACCCCCTGCCATTCCCCCAGGCCCAGGCACCCACAAAAAGTCTGGGTGGGATAGGATTAAGTGGCAGGTTGAATAATACAAACTTTACTTAATTGTAACCAAGCTTTTGCCTGGCACCAAGGCCAACATTGACTTGGCATGGTTACATAGATAGATATGTTAAATGTTAAAGTGGTCAGCATGACAACACTAAGGTTGACTTGACATACATGTACAGTTGATCCCCGATAACTCGAACCCTCAGTAACTCAAAGTTCCTGCTAATTTGAGGTAAAACTGATTTCCCTTGGATTTGCTTCGTATACAGTATTTACTGAATTTTACCCTCAGTAACTCGAACCTTCAATAACTCGAACTACCTGCTATCTTGAAGTTATTTTTACTTCCCTTCAGGTACTTTTCTTTATAATTTTACCCTCAATAACTCAAACCTCATTTTTACGGAGTAATGAGCCATACCTGAAACATTCTGCACCGGAGGACTCAATTTAATCTCATTGATTTTATGTTCTAGTCTGACAAATTGACCTTTGTCAGTTTGCGTCGAGCTCAAGTTCTTCAATTGGTATTTTTTTCTAAATAACTTAACTATTAGTGTTTTAAATATGTACTCCTGAAGAGCAGCCAGTGTTTTGTTTTGTTTCTAAAAATTGTTACCCTGTAACAAAATTTATTAAAATGTTCTGTTTCTATCAGTGCTTGAATGGTAATGAAACATGCAAGCATAAAACCCTTTAATTCCCTGATTTGGGGTCTTTTCTTCCAACTCCCGATAACTCAAATCCCTGATAACTCAAACCTTTTTCAGTTTCCCTTGGAGGTTCGAGTTATCGGAGTTCAACTGTAATAATACCACCAAGGTTGACTTGGCATGGTTAGAGATGTGAAACTGGTTAGCATAATATATAATAACACTAAGGATGACTTGGCTTGGTTAAAGATGTAAAACTGGGTAAAGGTCAAGAATCTGCACCGTAACGAACTCCAGATACTCTGTTGGCCGACTGTTTCCCGTCTGTTGGCCAACTGTCGGCTGTCTGTCAGTTGTTGGTGAAATGTCGGCCGTCTGTCGGTGGGGTGCCGGTGAAGTGTCGGTGAAGTGTTGGTGAAGTGTCGGTGAAGTAATTCGCTCTTTTCTATTTGGAAGTGTCGGCCGACATAGCATCTGGAGTAAGTTACGGTGCGGATTCTTGACCTTTACCGTGAAACTGGTTAGCATAATGATAACACTAAAGGCCATGTTTTATGGTGCAATTTTCTGTGCAGCAAGCTAAAGTTGCAGAAGGGGTGTTACACGACACAATGGCTCCTACAACTTAAAAAATCGTTGCAAAAAGTAGAACCGAATTCTACCTTAGCTGCAACTTGTCTCACAACGATTTTGGCCATTGCCTCGTGTACCATTTCCTTAAGGTTGACTTGGCATTGTTAAAGATGTGAAACTGGTTAGCTTACTAATAACACTAAGGATGACTTGGCATGGTTAGAGATGTGAAACTGGTTAGCTTAATAGTAACACTAAGGATGACTTGGCATGGTTAGAGATGTGATTTGAAAGTGGTTAGCTTGATAATAACACTAAGGTTGATTTGGCATGGTCGTGCAGATATGTGAATCAAAGTGGTTAGCGTAATTGCAACACTAAGGTTGACTTGGCATGGTCGTGCAGATATGTGAATCAAAGTGGTTAGCGTAATTGCAACACTAAGGTTGACTTGGCAATTTGGTTAGAGATGTGAAACTGGTCAGCAAATTATAACAGTTACACTAAGGTTGACTTGGCTGGTTAGATATACATGTATGTGAAAGTGGTAAGCATAATACTTAACACTGATTTGCATGTCAGAGGTTTAATGTAAATTATATAGCGCACATATCCTTGAGAAAGGCCAAGGTGCTAGTTACACACATTCTTACAAAATGTATAATTAATGAAAGTTATAGAAAGTGAAACTAAGGAAAATCAAAACTACTATCTGATATCTATTATCTATTTTTATCTAATTGCTGTGAAAATCAAAGAATTACTATTTATAAAAATATTAAAAAGATACGTTTTAAGCTGATTTTTAAAAGTCAGTGTAATAGAAGATGACTTTCAAGGGCTGTAGGGGAGTCTGTTCCATAATTTAGGGGCACAAATGGAAAAGGATCTGTCGCCACGAGTCTTGTAGTTAGATCCAGGAACAAACAGAAGTTCATTTCAGACAGAGCAAAGACAGTGAGTAGATCTGCTATGACATAACAGACTGGACAGGTAGATAGGGCAGAATCCATTTAGTGACTTATAGGCCAGGAGGAGGATCTCGAAGACGTCAGTTCAGTAGTGAATGGGAAGCCAGTGTAGCATTAGTAATAATAATTAAAAATTATTGGATGAGGTTGAGCAAAATATCGTGATTTGTACAGTAAATTGTGGCAAGGAACCTATTATTTGCTGATGCCAAATGCAGAAGCAAGTAATTGATTTGCGAGACATTGGTAAAATCACAACATTATGTGACAAGTTAGATAATTTTTTTTTATCATTCACCTGTTTTGTTTTCTCTGTTTTTATTTCAATTTAATTTGCAAGGTCTACTTCGGAAAAATCTGGAAAGTGAGTCTCCGCCATTGCCACATGAACTTGAATTTTACATGCATAATTCTGATCGAAAAGTACATGGTCATGAACTTAATATATATTATTTACTACAAAAACACAGTGCAACATAATGTGCAAGAGCATGCCATTATTTGCAGGCAGTTTTTTGCAGGTGATGTAATGGCCTCTTAACCAATTAAGTGTGTCTTTCACTCACAACAACCATGTCTGTCGCACATAACCAGTGTGTCTATCGATCGTGTCTATCACATAGCATACTATCTGTCACACAGCCACTGTGCCTGTCACAGAACTACTGTGTATGTGACACATAAACACCGTGTCTTTCACACAACCACTGTTTCTGTGGGTCACACATAACCATTGTACGTGTATCTGTAACACATACAGTAGCCACTATGTTTATCACACATAACCATTGTGTCTGTCACACTTACATGTAACTGTTGTATCTGTCACACAACCACTTTGTCTGTCACACTTAACCACGGTATCTGTCAAATATAACCATGTCTGTCGCACATAACCACTACAGGTCTGTCACATAACGATTGTGTCTGTCACACATAACCACTGTCTGTCACAGCATAACTGCTGTATCTGTCATATATAATCACTGTGTGACACATAACCTTTTTATCACACATACATGCAACCATGTCTCTCACATAACCATTGTGTCTCTCTCACTTAACTATTGTGTCTCTCACATAGCATTGTATCTCTCTCACATAACCAGTGTCTCCTAACCGATAACTATTGTCTCTCATACATAACCATTGTGTCTGTCACACATAACCATTGTGGTTGTCACACATAACCATTACAAGTGTCTATCACATATAACCACTAAGTCTGTCATACATAACCATTGTGTCTGTCACACATAACTACTGTGCCTGTCACACATGATCATAAACTGGAAAGCTGGGAGCTAGTAGAACATTTGCTTCATAAGTATATTATGGTGACTTTGTGAAGCTACGTAACAAACAAAGAGTGAGTTTTCTTTGGTGTTACTCATGCTACATTACACCCAGCATCAAGTAACATGGCAGGAATGATGATGACAAATTGACAGCCTTGTTAAAACCACTTGTAGTTGCCATGACAGTGCTTTTATGAACTAGTGTACTTGTTACTATGACGGAAGTATCGGAGAATACTGACCAGTTGTCATGATTTTTCTAGTTATTTCTCGATATCAGACAGATATGTTGTGGTGAGTTGTTTCACGATTGTTGCCAGTTTTTTCCGGTGCTATTAATATATAAGGTATTTTATATACTTCAATTTGTTGATGACGTTGGTTGTTGAGGTTATTAAACTGTGCCAGATAACAGATTCAATCTCTTCTTATATGTTTGTTTCTCGGTCAAGTACCCACCATGTATAAAAACTGTTGTAGATTTTCATAGTTTGCCGTAGAAATGTGTTCTCGGATAATTCTCAATGTGAGTTGCTTATTTCATTTGTGATTAAGACCTTCAATGGTCTTTCAAGGGCATATTAATGTATTAAAATACTTCTGTGTGATGTATCAAAAAAACTCTGGAGTTTTGAAACGCACACAAAACAACATTTTTACAAGTACAATTATCTTTTTTGTTAGAATCTCCATCCATCACCATGACAGATGACGCTGGCTCCAAGACAGTTGCTACTATACCAGCCACTATGAGAAATGCATCCCAACCCCCAAACCTAGAGGCGTCAACATCAGACCCTCCCCTGGTGGTATTCGGTACCTACAACTACTCCCACAGTGAGATTCTGGAGGACGCAACCAACCAGGCCTTGTACCTGTTAGAACTGTATAAACAGCCGCCAGTGATAGACACGGCAATGAAATACAGAAACCTGGAGACCCTTCTGAAGGTGCTGGAGAGGCATCCTGAAGCCCGCATTGGCTGGAAAGTGGAGCATTCACCCAGGGCCAAGACACCGTGGTCATCGCGGTTACAACCTACCAAAGCAGGTGGCAGTATAGTTGGTAAGGAGGCCCTGGGAAATGAAGCAGTCAAAGAAGATGGCGGTTCTTCTCAAGTTGATATTAGAACAAGCAGTGGTTATGCAGAAAATGTGCCTCACCAAGATGAAACGAAAACGGTGAGTGGAAAAAGTATGTACGATGGCATCGCGTTTCTCAAGACCAATGTACCCAAGGCTAAGATCTTCCGCATCCTGTTGCATAATTACTGTGGCAAGAAAGCGTATCTGGAATTCCAGCGTCTGGTTGAACGGGAGTTTGGTGATGACATGCCTATCGGAATCTGCAACGTCTCTGCAGAGCAGCTGGATGACCTGATGCTGCCAGGTAATCCACCTAACCACAAAGATGAGGGGCCAGTGGCAGCACATTGTGAAGAGCTGAAGGCTCGCATTGACTGGGTCCAAAATGAGTACCACCCATTCTTGGAGACATCTGTTCCAGAAATCTGCCGCAAGCATGGAATTCGCTTTGAGGCACATTCCGTCATGACTAATATCACTGGATACGCAGATATGTTCGAGAAGATCGGTGTGTCCAGTGACCTGCTTTCTGAGACCAAACCAGCCGACTTGGCCCTGAAATACGCTCTGAAACAAGGCAATGTCTGTTTTACCACGGCCAACTTCATTCATCTGAAACAAGATCTGAGAACGCTCCTCATTCCTCAAACTGACGAGCAAGATGTCACCCTTCTTTCTGCTATGTCTCAGTTTTCCCGTTGGAAGTGCCTTGTGCGTTACAAAGGCGCCAAGACTGAAATAAACGCAGACTGGATCAAAGCCTGCGACCCAGTACAGATTCGTGATGAGATCCTTCCAAAACTTAAAAGGGACATAGCAGCATATGAGGCCGGAAGAACTCCCTCCAACCTATGCACTCAGATTCCGAAGAGTTTCCGCAAAGACCTAAAGATCCACGGTCTCCTGGCTGAGATGTTATACGGTGAAGATGTTGAGGCTCAGATGGATGGATTGAAGAAACGGCTGCAGCAGAAGATGATGAGACACAATAATACCAGCGATACCATAAAAGATGAAGACTTGAAAATACGACTGGTGGCAAGGTGGAACTGTAAAATGGATGCATTGCTCAAGAAAATGCGATTTGCTGTAAATAAAGAGCAGGAAAGTCAACGGGTGAAGTTCAAGAGAGCACCCAAGCCAGTACAAGCTGTGCAGCAACCGGAAGCCTTGCCAATGGATAGCTACCCCGATGCCTCAGAGTTTGCTGACCTCTTCCAGTTTCTAAAGACTGGAGGATCTGTTGGGGTCCAGGATGGTGATAAAGAACTGCCTGTCAACATCCGATTCAGACATGGCACCATTAACAGTGATGGTCGATTGGATCTGTGCAAACAGGGATTCCGCAATGCCTTTTCCGAGTCTTGTGATGCTGTAATCCAGGATGGTGGTGAGTTGCCAGTTAATATCCGATTCAAACACGGCACAATCAACAGTGATGGTCGATTAGATTTGTGCAAGCAGGGATTCCGCAATGCATTCTACGAATCCTGTGATGCTGTAGTCCGTGACAAGCAAAAGGAAACTAGTGACAGCAAGAATCCACTGATCAGACACTATCTGATTGGCAATAACCGTATTGGTGAAGATGGCGAAACCCCTGGTGAGGGGAACCGTCGTGTTGCAGCATTGGCTAACATGATCAGACACCGCCCCGATATTGTGACCTGGTATCTGGCAGGGAACTCGATGGACCATCAACAGATCCAGTGTATTACTGATGCTCTTGAACAGACACAAGCCAAGTACATCTGGCTGAAGATGAACCCAGTGAAAACCGGAGCCTACCACTTGGGCCAACTGATAATGAGAAACACTCACATCGAACTGCTTGATCTTTTCAACTGTGGGTTGTGCAATAATGGTTTGGCAGCTTTTGTACAGGGTCTGGCCTATGGAGCAGCTCAGAATCCCTCCTGTCCTTATTCAAACCTTCGCCATATCTACATTTCAATCAACGGCATCGACTCTGCCAGAGATTTGCTCCAGGCTCTCACCTTCTTGCCACATCTTGAGTCCCTGTTCATTGGTGTAAACCCATTTGGTGACACGGGACTGAAAGAAATTGCAGATGCCTTTGTGCATTCCGTTCCTTGCCGAAAGGTTTTAAAACGTCTGATCCTGGGTTCCATGGGTCTTACTGACGTGTCACTGCCCCTGATCGGGAAGATCGTCATTGCCTGTCCAAACCTGGTGTCACTTGAGCTCGATTCCTACAAGTCCACCAACTACTTTGAACAGCCCCACAATCGCTTTGATCTGAGCAATGTGGCCACTTGCGTGCACCTGGTTAGAATCGCTCAGGCTCTTGTGCAGAATGCTCGCCACACGCCGACACCTTTCATGCACTACCTGGGACTGCAACATACATTGGTGGTTGGAGCCGGCTCCAATACTCAGAAAGCGACAGCAACTGAAGCTAAGGTCATTATTGATGACTTTGTCGAGAACCAGCTGAACAGGGAAACTGACATCAATGTCAATGGTATCACCAATCTATTTTGCTCAGAACGTCGGAAGATGTATTGCCACTATGGCGAACAGACCACAGAGGATGGAGAGGGGAAAAATGACCGTGGCAATGATGAAGAGAAAGGAGCTGGAACCAAGCCAGTGTGTGACAGCAGCTTCAGCAACAGAGTGGCTGCTGGGGGATTGGTTCTATCAAAAGGCATCACAATGGAGGATCTGAATACCAGTGTGCGACACCCTTGGCCAGCGGTTGACTACATCAAGTCCATTTACAGAAACACCATGAAAGTATGACAAAAACTTAAGGGCAAGTAATCATGAAACTGTGTGCGAAGTGAGGAATTGATTGGGTGCACCAAAAAGAACCATACGAGAAAGAAAACTAAATCATTTACATGACTTCACTAAGTGTAATAATTTCAAAACACAGACACGTACGTTTTTGATGACATCCAATATTTATGACGTTTCCATCTCAAAGCTTATTGGAATACATAGCATGATGGTAACTGATGGTTCCCCAGCTTCCACGCTAACCAGAAATCGGTGAAAATCTGTACAATGTACCCATTCATATAACTTTAAATATCGGTACTAAGTCGCTGTCACAGGGTTCGTACAGGTCAGTGAAAAACTTTTAAGGTCGTGGGATATTAATATTTCAAATCCAGGCCAGGAATATCGAAATTTTCTATTTCAATTCATAACAAAAAAACTTCATGATCTGTCAATTCAGGACTTATAAGCAAGAGTTCATTAACTTTCTTGAAAAGTCATTGCAAAGTCGTGAAATAACGTGTGCGAACCCTGGTTATACATAATTGTAGATTAAACTCTAGACGTTTTGAGCGTGTGAAGATGCCAAGCATCTAAGGGCCTCCACAGACGAGGGAAATAGTTATCGATAACTATTAGTTGTCGATAACAAAAAATAACCGATAACTAAAAAAACAGGTGTGTGTCCCAAGTCATCGATAACAAACTCTCAAAAAGCTAGTTATCGACAACTAATGAGTTTTCCTTTCCAAGAGGAAAAATACTTTTGTTATCGATAACTAGCATGGCTGTTTTGTTATCGACAACTAATCCCTTCTGTGAGGTAGTCATCGACAACTAAACTAATTTGCGACGTCCTGGGAACGAAGTTGACATGCGTAGCTAGGCGGTTGCCATATTGATTGTCGATAACTATTTATCTGGTCTCCCGTGTGTGAAAAGCTGTATCGAGCACTAATAGTTATCAATTACTTTTTGTTATCGACAACTTATAGTTATCGATAACTATTTCCCTCGTCTGTGGAGACCCTAAGACAGGTGAAGCTTTTGACGTATACTATATATTTTTCTCAAAGAATGATACTTTACACATAGCCAATTTATTTCGTAAACAATGTAGTTTATTAGGAACTGCGATACATTTAGCGATGACTTTGGCAGTTTCGTAAATATTGACCGAACTTTCAACAAGACTTTGTTGTTTCAAGTCAGTTAAAAGGATCGTGTAAGACCGATGCTATTTCATTAGTGGACAATAAAGTTTGTTTCAGATTACCAGAGATTTTAACGTGGTTCTTTCTAAATGATAATGATCGGGTTTTCATGATCCTTTTGTTTTGTTAAGAACTTAGAAGACAAAATTATGGGAGTGGAGAATATACGATTTTCAATTCACTCGACTTGCTCTAGTCGAATCGGCTGTACAAGTGAGTATCAGCTTCTGCCAGGGTCTAAACTGTGATGGTTTAGTGTCCCGGACAGGGGAGTCACGGACACTTTTTCACTTTACATTCCTGAAACCGGGCAAAACTCGTGAAAGGATTTAGAATAGGTTTAATCTTTCCGTCGTATGTTGTGTGTGGACAATCGATATTCTTTCCCTTAAAGCCATGCTCAAGTCCAAGTACATTTGAGATTGCTTAAACTGGTATGATTGAAGTACCTGATTTTTTTTCAGTTTTCATCTCTTCACCTGTTGATGTTTTCCAATATTCCCCTCCCGTCCAATCTTCAAAACATCTACCTCTACCCCCAACCCCTTTACTGACGTATCAGTGCAGCGACCTGCACGTACACATGTCCGACATCGTTATATACAGGGTACATTTATAGCCGCGAATATGTGAATCGTGTATTAGTGTACACCTTCAAGCTGGAAATGTATTTGAAATCTACAAGTGATTGATTATTCGGCATATGTTTGGCGACTATCTTAAACTCTGTTCTAATCATTTTTTAGTACTTTTAAGTACTAACTTTAACTACTTTAAAAAGTACTGTGTGACGAAACGTAGGGTATCGGGAGCTCTAGTTATTTGTAAAATAACGTAAAATACGTTATATATTCGCTAAAACGTTTGAAATGAATAGACAGTTTTTTACAACATCGGATAAAATAGATACTCGACATAATTTATACGGGGATGGGG
>JAOEHT020124699.1:0-12438 GCA_025448195.2 Parazoanthus atlanticus
TATGTATGTATGTATGTATGTATGTATGTATGTATGTATGTATGTATGTATGTATGTATGTATGTATGTATGTATTTCAGACTGACTGACCGACTTGCTATCTCACTGACTGACTGACTGACTGACAGTACGAATGACTGACATACACTGGAATCGAAATTTTGAACAGCCATAAGTGTCAAGTGTGTATAATATTTTCGTTTCATTAACACCAAACATCGACTGACGGTACTTGTAACACAAAAACTCCTCCTTCAGTTCGTAACTTTCAAAAGACTGAAATTCGCTGAAATTTAGCGACTTCGGTTTTCAAAACAATCGTGTCATAACAGTTACACGTGGTTGTTTCCAAGGAAACTTCAGAATTGAACCGCCAACTGTTGCTCTTATCAACAGCACCCAAAGTAAGATGGCCTTTATGCGGCGGATTGCAAGTAGTATCGCAAAGACCTCTAAGACAAGCGAGTTTTCAGTCAGGTACACTGGCTTCGTTCTTGTCCCCTATCTGGGAAGAGAAGAAATTATCCGTGGGATGAGAAAATTTTACAACATTTACAAGACGACGATAAAACTTTCGCCACCAGTTGTGTTCCGGATCTCGCCAAGCAGCTTTGTTATCTCGGGGAAATACTTTGATGCTCAGCGTATTCTCTACACTAAAGTCGACAAGTCAAAGCCCAATTTGGTGTGTTTCATCTACGATCAGGGTGGAATCCACAGCGTTTTAGAATGTCATGTGCTCTTGTGCAGTTCTAAAAGTGAGGCGAAAAGTCTTTGCAGTGTATTGAGGGAAGTCTCGGTACAAGAGCCTCTGACTGGTGTCCCAAAAGAAACTGGTGTCGCCCATAATGATCACAAGGTGAAAGAAGACACGTTCTGGTCGCCCACAGCCAAAGAGCGTGATGCTTTTACTGCATTTAAACAGAGAAAGGGCTATCGAGAGTTCTAACTATAGAGATGTACAGAAACAGCACCAACGGATAAAGCTGCTTTTATCCAGTATCCGACAAGGCTGAATCCTAAGTCCACTATTACTTAATCTGTATCTTAATGTATGTTAAAATATGGCTGAACGTTTTAAAAAATTATGTTCCAAACATTTTCGGTTTAACAGCATCATCAGTTTCTTAATGCCTTACTAAATTTACTTGACACCTTGTGAGCAGACGGCGCTATGATTCTACCAAACGGATCCAAGCTCACTTCACTACTGTTAACTGATAACCTGGTCCACAGAGGTCTACAGAGTTGTATTAATACTGTAGCATCTTTTTGTAATGCAAGGAAGATGACTGTAAATAAAAATAATCAAAAGTAATAATGATCTTTCCAGGAAATTTACACAAAAAGGCCAATGTGTCCCCCGCATGTGTTCCGTTTGTGTTCATGAGTTTGAGTAAATAGTCAGGAGACTAGGCTGTAACGGCGATAAGCTGAATTTTGTAACAGATGCGAGATTCAACAGGTAGCCGGTGTAAGGATTTCAGGGCGGGAGTGATAAGATGATACAAAACCATCGCACCGTTTATCCTAGATCTAGAACAACCTCGAAATTATGTTAACGTGTGGTTTTTCTCACGCAGTTACACTGAATCCTTTAACCAATCACATACTACTTGGATTGTGATCGGAGATCACGTTTATTACTTCTTATCAAGAATTTCAGCTGCGTATAACATGTAGATTCGTAAAATGCACAAAACGCAAACACAATGTGACAGAATAAGCAAATTACCAAGCAATTTATCCAATTTTTGCAAAAACATACATATGTAGTTCGGTATCCTTCATATTAATGGGGGAAATGGAGTTTCAATAAAAGATCGGAGTTACTTAAAACGGTCTTGAAGAAGAGGATAGATAGGCCGCCATCTGTTTAGTGATTGGACATTTTCTGGATGTTTTGAGTAACAAAAATCGTATTAAACAATTTAGCTAACATCTCCTTTCCTCATACCGTGATACTTGAAGTGAGACACACTAGATGTAGCGATTGTATGTACAATAAAAAGCCATCGAATGTCGTTGCGTACGGTAAATATTTCTTTTCAAGAACTATAAGAACGTGGAACATGGTTATTTTAATAATTGCGTAACAAGGTTCAGTTGCCAGTCGATCCGCGCGTACGCGCAACGAGTCAATTAACCAAACAATGAACTATCGATCAATCAATCAATAAACGAATTGCCAAACAATCAATCATGGCCTGTCATTTATTGCTTATACTTCTACAAAAACACCTATAATTATTATACAAAGAACTTCTGAGCTACCAAAATCGAAGCAAAACAGTTTCGACCTGTGACATGAAATATAAATGACACGAAAAACTCCAGTGTTTTTCAATATTGTACAGCGGAAGCTCATATGAGCTTCTGTGTACAGCTAATACTTATGTCAGTATATATAAAACCACACCCTATAATTCCTAGATGCATTGTCAAACAACTTCTAGTTCTGACTTGCTATGTCCCTTAATGAAAGAAAAAAAAGCCACAGTTTAAAACCAAAACTTTCCGACACAAATTAGGTTCAAGTGGATAATGACCTAGTTTCTCCCGAAATCCTTTTTTGGTCGCAAAATGTGTGCATTTTCACAGTTGTCACACGAATATCTGTTGGATTCCAACTGTAGAAATGTTCTTTCAGAACTTTAAATTCAAAAGCTGTCATTTGTTTGCACGTCTCCACTAATGGTGCTAAACTATCACGTGTAAGTTTACAAGCACCAAAGCTCAACGTAACATATTCCATTGGTGTCACATGAACAACTGTCGTATCTCCAACCGTTTGCGCATTGCAATGTTGTCATATCGGTCAGCGTAAATTCTGTAGATGTCGCTACGCTGCTCTCTCGCAGTTGAAACAGAAACTTCTGTATCTGCAGTAACAGGGACGCGGTTACATGATGGCGACATGCCGGACACCACCTTCACTTTCATACTGGGGCACCTGTTCCAAGATGTTTCAACACGAGTTTCCTCCTTGGGACGACCAATAACTGGGAGAGTTGGACCGGGCTTCGACTGAATAAGAAACAAACGAAAAAACAGAGTAAAGACGGCGTACGATCGATATTTGCATTTTCATTTACACAGGATATTACATGACCACGTGGAGATATAGAGGATATTACATGGCCACGCGGAGTTATAGAGGATATTATATGGCCACGCAGAGATATCGAGGATATTACATAACAGCGCGCATATATACAGGATATTACATGGCCGCACGGAGATATGACGATATTACATGGCCACGCTGAGATATAGAGGATATTACATGACCGCGTGAAGATATAAAGGATATTAAATGGCTGCGCGACGATATAGAGGATGATACAACTGAGGCCGCGCGGTAACATAGAGGATGTTACATGGCTACACAGAGTTATAGAGGATATTACATGGCCCTGCAGAAATATAGAGGATATTACATGGCTACATGGAGATATAGAGGATATTACATGGCAACAACGTCAGACTTTAAACATTAGGAAATCCTATGCAACAATGTCAGACGTTAACATTAGGAAACCCTATGTAACGAGTCTGACGTTAAACATCGAAAAATCCTATGCAACAACGTCAGACGTTAAGCATTAGGAAATCCTATGCAACAACGTCAAAAGTTAAATGTTAGGAAATCCTTTGCAACAGTGTCAGACTTTAAACACTAGGAAATCCTATGCAACAACGTCAGACGTTAAACATTAGGAAATCCTATACAACAACGTCAGACGTTAAACACTAATAAATCCTATGCAACAGCGTCAGACGTTTAACAATGGGAAATCCAATACAACAGCGTCAGACGCTAAACATTAATAAATCCTATGCAACAACGTAACGTCAGACATTAGGAAATCCTATGTAACAACGTCAGACGAAAGAGCGAACATCGCACGTAATGTTTTATGCAATTGGCCCCAGCTGAAGACTTCATATCGTGCAGACGTTTCATCCTTCTCAAGTGACTATTCTATTTTGATATCCTAGATGCTGGGTTTCATTTCCAAATTTCAGGTTAAGCAGACCATTTTCTTTTCAATGAAAATCAGATTTAGTGAAATGAGCTAAAATGTCTTCTACGAAAAGAAAACATTCCGCCACAGCAAACATTAACAATAACAGCAACGACAACAAAAGGAGGCGGAGGGGAAAAACGAAGAAGCAGAGGAAATTAAACTAAGACCTTCATCTTGGACTTATTACCTACCAATATCTTCAAAACTTAACAAGGTTGGCATCAATCAAGAACTCAACTTAAATCAGTTCACAACTGCCCGTAAGAGTTAATGGTAACGCCATACAAACAAGGGAAGCTAGTTTCCAGTCCACTTACGTGTTGCTTCAACAACTGTGCGTGCCAGTAGTTTGCTCTTGTCACGTGACCTGCGAACTCTTTGTTTACTTTCTGGATTCTAAAGAGTGAAACAGAATTAAGTCAATTATAATTGGACTACATACAATATAAACTACTAAAACTCCGGACCAGCTGAGAGCTTTAACAGAAAAACAGTAAATGGCTCTCCGAAACTCTATAGAATTGTATAGAAAACTGTAATGCCGCTCAAACTAAAAGAAAATCAGTAACTGATTATCAGTATTATACCAAAAATGCGTGCATTCTACAATAGTCCAGTTTCGTATTCGTAGTTGCCGCTGATTGCAATGACTACAGACTCGTTTTCACAGCGTTAGCCTCGACTTGATGTTAAATATTCATAAATGCCAATGTAGATATGAGCTATTTACAACTCTGTGTATTGCTGGAGGTTCGGACCTCCAATCGTTCTCGTTGGTTTTATGAATACGAAACTGGACTATTCGCCGGCCACCAACTTGTCTTGACAACCCTGACTGTAACATACTTTTATACTATTTGCTCCTATATTAGTAAGGTTAACACGAAGTCCTGCAAATGATGAATAACTAGTACGAATACTTCAAACATTAATTAAACAAAATGCCCATATTCTAGCTAACTGAATCTTCAGTATATGTTCATGAAAACACTGAAGATAAACTCTCTAATACACAATCCTTGGAGACATCGTGCTTCGCATTTTCTCTCGTCTGAACGATTGCCCCTGGTTCTAATAGTCCACCAAGTGTTTGTTACATAGACGAGAGACTTTGAAACCTGTGTCCTCTATGAGAACAAGACTCTTGGTCAGTCTCTTGTGTGTAGACAGGTCTTCATTTAGGAAATAAAAACTCTTGTACTCTTTGCTCTATTACCTTTTTCCTCTTCACTCTCCCTCTGCAGTTCAGTGTAAACTGATTCTGGCTAAAACAAAAATATGAAATACAATGAGAAATTTTGAAGTTTGGGAACTTCAACCAGCTTCAAATGTGCAATAAATGGTTTTAGTAATTCCTGTGAGCATCGAAATCATTTGTTTTTCCATTTGCATGAAGCAATCTAATGCAAGCTTCTTTCATGTTTTAGTCGAACGACAACTTGCAGTCGTAACGGAGGTCCTTTTTACGGAAAAACTATATGCGAGTTTCATCTAACATACAATAGCACTGCAGCACAGTTAAAACAACATTTTGACTACAGAATATCTGTTGCAGGTTTTTCTCCACTGCAGACAAAACTTCTGCAGTTGCGATTTCTCAACAGTCTCTGCCATAAGCCTGCAGTTTCACTGCAATACTGTAAGCCATGTTATAGCTGGTTAAAATGAAGTCGTGTTGCAGAGCTACCATTTTCGTACAGGGCTTACGAATAGTTTTTATGAGACCAATTTGAACTCTTGAGTCGTTCCAAAACAATATAAATGCATCACTTTAGGGTCAAAGGAGTCAAAAACGATGAAATGTATGACTTTATGGAGACTTAGGTCATGCAGGAGGGATAGTGGTATGAAACGTAAAATGAGGGACTTTCACGCAAAATGTGAGACACTTAGCAGGTCTGGAATAAACGAAGCCTGTATGAATCTTTGGTTCGGCATCTAACAAATAAAGAAATAATTACATACAAGTGTCTTATGAAAAAACAGTCCCACTTATATAAATATTATTGAATGAAAAACACTATGAACTACTTTATAAGATCCTGATCCCCTGCGGTGTGAAATGTTCAAGCATCTTGAACATTGTTTTAAATGAACTTACATGTAAAAGGATTCATATACGTACCTCATCTCCTTTTCTCGCTAATTCTCGTTCAATCTGACGCTCAAGGAATTTGGCTAAAAGAAAAGTCCGACTGTTAACTTCTTTGCATGTAAACAAACATCCACTTGAATTTTCCCAGTAGCAAAGGTAACAGATAACAGACTGTGACAAACTTCAGTGGAACCTTCTGTTTAATGAATTGTAAAATAGGTCTGAACCGAGGGAGCACGCTAGAGTTGGGCTTCGAAACAAGCTTTCAATCGGTTTTCGATCTCCGGCGCCTTCTTGAATTTTGCAGTATAACCCATTTAGTAGGCTCATTTCCGAGAATGACGTAACAAGGGCCGAAGGCCCGAGCCGAGTGCGAAGCCCAAACGAATAAACAGTTCAGCGGTCCGCACAAGAAACTCGAGCCCACGCTACGAGCTAGTGGGTTTTACCGCAGAATCAAAGAAGGCGTCGGAGATCGAAAAATCGAATGAAAGCTTGTTTCGAAGCCAACTCTAGCGTGCTCCCTTGGCTGAACGAGGCAACTCTCTCCACCAAAACAATATGGAGACAAAAAACGAGCATCCAGGCTCCAAACACAAGGGGGCGAGGGGGTAAATAAATGTTAAACCCTCTCTTCTATTCAACTGTCACATTCCCAGACACAAAATCTGTTAAGTGATCATCTTAGTCTTAGCCTTACTCCCCTGGACAGTTGAGGGTTGACTGGTCTTGCAACCTCTTGCACCTCTGAATCGCTGTCACTTTCTGAAATGTTTAACAGCAAAGACTTTGGCAACTCTGACATCCGCACGGTTGACGGAGAAGGCTCGGGATCAACAGGTTCAGACGCCCCAGTAAGGGTCATCGTCAAGTGTAGCTTAGTTGGCCTGCAATAGAATGGACGGAGCTGGTCGTGGTGTCGCAGTATCCTCTTGCAAAAGCTGGCAGCTCTCTTCAAGCAGTAAGTATGGCCTTGCTGACACTGCACTACTATAGAGTCCTCGCCAGCGAGGTTGTGGCTTCGACAACATTCCAGGTCTTAGCGGTAAACGAATTATGACCATGCCACTCGTGAACCTTTAACATGGGTTCCCAGACTCCATCGTCTCCTCTTCCTTCTCTGCCTAAGCCATCATTAGCACTTTGGTCAACAAGCTTTTGCTTCTGGTCTGAGTCACAAGCTGTTGACTCTGTATGTGCTCTTTCAAATGATTAGCGAGAGATGATGCCCACTGGTAGGAAAACAGTTTGAGCTTTGGGGTGCCTGGAGTGCGGGGATGATGACCATGTGTGAGCTAGAAAGGGGTGTATATCCTGTAGGAGTACCCTGTAGCCTCGTGGTTGTGATTCATGCAGTTAAAGCGAGAGAACGGGATCCTATCCCTCCGGGCCACGCTCAACTGCTGACTTTCTCAACATTTCACCAGCTGCATTTCTTTCCACTGCTCTGTTTGCCTGTTGGTGGAGGGGTGAAATTCGTTTTTCTTGTCGATACCAAGCTCTTTAACCAGAGTAGTTAGACCATGGTTTTAAATTCACACCCACGATCTGTTAGGAATGATTCAGGGATTCCATGGTCACAGAACACTTTCTTCACAAGTGTCTGGGCTTTCTTGTCTAGAATAGGGACCAACTCTGCTCCTCTGGTCAGTAGGTCAATTACCACTAGTACATAACGGTATCCGCGTGGAACAGGTGGACCTTTTAAGGTCAAATGATATTTCCTGCCATGGTTCAGTTGGTTGAGAAGTTGACTTAAGTGGTGCACGGGAGCGGGAGGGTGGCGGGTAGGCAGTTCATGGAATACATGACTTGCAATAATCTCATAAGTCTTGCACCATGCCCAACTAGTAATAATCTCGTTGGACCAACCTTGTGGGCTTGAGGGCTTCCATGTGACCAGAAATTGTAGCTGATTTACAAGTTGCCTGACAATCTTGTACTGGACATAAAGCAACCCATTTGGTATTCAGAATGAGATAATCATGCTTCATGGCCCAATGAAGCACTTTGAGTTTTGTAGACACAACTTTATTCCGCCCTTTCCTCAACTGGGAATGACAGTGCCCACAACGGGATCAGCCTGTTGAAGTTTCTTGAAATCTGTTTAAAAGCTGGCCGTCACGTGACATTGAGTTAATCGCTGGCACACAGGAGAGTGGGGTTTTCGGCTCCGGGTCTGTAGTTGACTTGAACATCAAATTCTTCAATATATTTACTACAGCAAGCATAGCGGTCCCGAGGATCCCAAGTGTTCCTCGACCACTTTAGATATTCCTGGTCTGTGTGCCAGATGAACTTAGTTCCCAACAGGTGACAATGAAATTTCGGTAGAGTGTGCCAGATGCATTCACGGTCACTAAGTGTCTCAGAGGCAAAGAAGACTGGACAGCCTTGTCCCAACGCAGAATTGTAGAATAGAGATAAAATCAAAATAATAATTACAAAGGCACAGAAAGGCATGTAGCTCTTTTGTGTTCCCTGGAAGAGGCCATTACCGAATAACTTCCAACTTTGCTGGATCTGGCTCAATCCTATTAAGCCAAAAAATGAGCTTCTGCGGCACAATGTAACTTTACTAGACTTAACCGTTAATCCTGCTTAGCACCTCCTTCAACAGGCTATAGTGTTCCTGAAAGGTTCTCCCCTAAATGACGATGTCATTAACTTAAACTGCAACATCATTCCAGACCAGCCCTTGCATAATATGGCATCGGCACCATCTAGTTTAAAGGCGGGGAGCTGCAAAGAATTGCTCTGTGTCCATCATCATTATCTTGCAGTCTTGACCGAGATGGGTTTCACATTTTACTCCATGTTGACATCAAATACTTGTGCTTAGATTCCAGTGTCCCTGGAGATAACATTGACGTTCCTTGGACGGATTCCAGAGCAAAGGATCAGAAATAAGTTCTCCCTTTGCCCTCTGTGTGTGACCAGCAAACTGCACTCTTCTTTTCATTAGCCACAAGGTAGGAGACTGCTTACCATATATCTGAATGAGTGAGTGAGTGTGAATTGCTGTTTCCCCGAGATGTGTTGGATACGCCGGAGGTTCGTGTAGCACCCACCTAGTCATTTGACTTGTTTGGTAGTGAGAGTCAATGTCTCTGAGCCGTACAGGAGAAAAAGATGGTGGCTGTACACTTTACCACAATACCTTGCGAACCTAACGCAGCCAGTAAGCATAAAGAAAGCCATATACGTTTGATACGTTGATATTCATCCCCGTGCAGTAACAAGGTTGTGTATACTTGGTTTGAAGTTTTTATAACTTTTCTGTGCATTTTACGAGCATTTTTAGGATTTTCGTGTGCTAAGAATTATGGGTAAATGTACCAGTCGCCATCTTTCTTGGTACGGTCAATTGGCTCGACTTTCGCATGAAAGAGATCGATTTTTAGTTCAACTTGTTACAGGCTGTCCTTGATGTCCTAGCCCAGCACAGTTGAAACATACAATCATTAAACTTTGTTTTGAACCACATTGATCCATAGTCGAGCCACAAAATGGTAGCCCGCAACGATCACAGGCAGGAGAGCAAGGTCACAGTCCCGCAGTAAATGAGATGTAGAACCACACCTGAAGTGTTTCCTGTATCCTGCAGGGGGCTGGTTTGGAATCCAGACTTCAGTGAATTCACATCTTCACTCATGGTAGGCCACGCAACTGCCTTTGTCTAGCATTTAAGCAAGGGTTTTAATTCAGTTAGCTCTTTCTGTAAAGTGAGAAATTGGAATTCTTCGATTCGCCGAACTTGTTTGGTCAGCTCTTTGGGTTTTGCCGCCAGGAAATCTGTTTGGAGCTTGGACCAGATATCCACTGCCTGGAATTCCCCTCGAAACTGCCGGGTGATGGCAAGGTTGCCTCATCCGAGAGAGCTGAACTTCTTCTATCCCAAAGTTGTTGAAATATAAACATTCTTATACTGAATAGCATACCAGAAAGGATTCTATTTCACGGCGTTTTCGTGCCAAAAAGCCTGTTCGCAGGACTATGCATCTGCTCGGTATTCTTCAAGGAAAGCCTTCTCAAGTTTGGACCAATCCTTGCGGTTTCTTCAGAAACTCACTCACTCACATTCATGACGCTGCCTGCCCAGTGACACATGCCCAGGGCTTCCACAAGGGTCCTAAATTTCTGCCAGGTTACCACTCTTCCAACTGTGTCGCAGTTTAGCTCTGATTTCTTAAGCTCTCCCACTTCATGGGTCTCCGCCAAGTTTCTCTCGGTCTCCCTCTCTTACGCTTCCATCAATGCAGTTCTAGGCAGGGCAATTGCTAGCATTCTCAACATGTGGCCCAGGCATCTCCATCGCCTTCTCACAACATTTGATAGTGATTCCGCGTCACAAAATGTAAGCAGGTCTTGATTACAATGCACTTATCTTGTCTGACCAGAAGATCCTCTTAACACGCCGTAGGCATTTTCTCTGGAACGTGTAAAGTTTCTTAGTGATGGTTTTAGTCATCTTCATGCACTCACTAGAAGGCCACTCAACGCGTTGCTCATAAAAATTCTGAGCTTGGTGTTTAAGTTTAGTCCTTTCCGTTTCCAAACCGGGCTGAGAAACCCAAAGGCTTGGTTCACTTCGGATATCCTTATCAACATATCTTTCCCGCTGTCTCTGTCTGTAGCTACTTTACTGCCTAGGTAGGTGAATTCGTCCTTTTCTACTTGCCAGTTAGATATGAGTACCGGTTGGTTACTGGTGGTGGTCACCTTTAGATGCTTGTCTTGCCAGCACTCGCTTTCAGGCCAATCTGAGATGCAGATCTATAAGGTGAGTCGGTTTGTCTTTTCTTGGATGTCGCGATGGCGACTTGACACTAGACGAATGTCATCAGCAAAAACAAGATGTTCAAATGATGTGGCAAGTATCCACTCTTCAATCTGCAATGGTCTTCTTTATGAGCCAGTCCATGGCTAAGATTAAGAGAAAAGGGAAAAAGGATGCTTCCCTTTTTGACTCCTGTCTGAACACTGAAGCTGTCTGTCAGTTGCTGTCGGCGGATTACTTTGCACTGGAAGTCCTCTCACGGCATCTTCATGAAGTTAACAATCTTCTGAGGAAACCCATAGTCTCTAAGGATCCTCCACAGTGCCTCAGATGTATGCGATCGAAAGCTTTTTTTAAGATCTACAGACAAAACATTGTGATTGTTGTTCCATTCTGCAGACTGCTCAAGGATTTTCCTGAGTATGAATAACTTCCTAGTCACCTAGTCACCTGAAATTTCCAGTTTTACCGTACAGTAGTTTCCATCACTTACAAAGTTTGCCTTTGTATTTTCATCCTAGGTGGTGGTCTAGATATTTCAAGGACCAGCACAATGAAGCTCAGACATTTTAGGGGGTAGATACGGCTGCCCAGCTCCCCCAGCCTCCACCCCTTGAGCAAATCCTCTCCTAAAGCTGTTTCCACAATCTTTAAAAAAAGACTTAATCATTCATAAATTTTGCACCTTCTCTTTCCTGATCTGTCAGTGACATTTTCTCCTTTGCTTCCAATGCCTGCAAGAATTAAAACAATGTTGTAGTGTTTAAATTGACAGATAATGATGGCATCAAATGATGGTATTTAACTATCAATTTATGATGGTGTATATTAAAATTCAGCAAGAAATCTGGTTTACATAATTCATAAATTATTATATGACTACAGTACAGTATTGTTAAATTCTATTATGATAGATCTGTTCAGCAGTTCTTACAACTTAACAGATATAAAGGTCACTATTTAAATATATACTGATGTACCAAAATTATAAAAATAAACTTACATGTATCAAATTTCAACAACTAAAATCCTGTGAGAAGAATGTCTGATAGCACTTTAAGACTCCTGAAATTAGAGGCTGGCAAATGTTCTATAACATTATGATAAAAACAAACATCATAATTCAAGAGCTCACCTTCTGTCTCTCTATTGTATCAGGTTCCCTGTCAATGTACGTTATGAACCATCCTTTCTCTGTCTGGTCAACCTTGCACATTCCTATAAGAAATACCTAGTTTCACTTTATATATAAAACTTAAACTTATGCAAGCTTTACAGTGAGCCTTAAGTATTTAAGACCTTTTTAAGACTAAATAAGACCTAAATTTGTAAAATTTAAGACCTAATATTCCTTCGAGCTTTATCACGTGATTCTAAATGATGACATCCACAGACCAATAGTATATGATAACGGGCACATGTGATCGTTCTGTTCGACGGCTGGTGTGGAAAACAATTACTGAACCATCCGCAAACTTTCACAAATTATGCTTTCATCAATATTTTTTTATACAATCTGAAGAACTTGAGAA
>JAOEHT020124766.1:2500-12438 GCA_025448195.2 Parazoanthus atlanticus
TTAATGTTATTATTTCAATCTTCCGAAGAAAATGTCCAACTTTATGGACATCTTAGTAAATCCGGGTCCTTTCTTGGATGAAGCTGATTTACAGTATAATGTATAAACTACCAAGATTAGAACTCAATTAAAATTATAATACCAATTTTGAAAGAATACTACGGAGTATATCATCCTTTGAAATTATAACCTATTTCAAAATATACGTTCTCAATTTAGATTTAAAAATATCTACTGATTGACAAACAGTCTAATTTACATATTAGAAAAGAGTTTTGAGGGAGTGCAAACATCTTTTTAACAAAATTGTACAACACACCAACAAGCTGAACAGTCTCATCCCTCCTAACAGAACACTGAACTATAACCTGAGACGAGCCAATCCCATTATTATTATTATTATTATTATTATTATTATTATTATTATTAGTATTATTTATTATTATTTAGTTCGCACCCACTGCAAGTTTGAAGATTAACTTTAATACTTACATGGATTTGAGTGATGGCAAATTGTAAAATGTGCCATTTGATATTGATGTATTCAAGAGATTGTTGGTGAGGTCCCTATAGTTGGAGGTAAAAAGAGAGCATGGACTTAAATGATGAAATTAAGATGTATTTTACTACAACTAGGATCCGTTGCTGTCCTCTATTGCAACTCTGGCACCGAAGAACACGTGTCTTACCCGTCGAAATATTTATCATTAGTAAACCAATCTTGCCGTAGTGCCAGAAGGGGAGTCGACTTCGCTTTTATTTACACTACGAATAGCGTCTGGCACGCAAAATTCTACGGGAAAACACATTAAGCAAATACAGTTTGTTTTCTTTGCTAAGAAACAAACATACTTATTTAGAAAAAATGTTTCGATTTTCAAAATTCCCTTTCGTATCTTGCTTCTAGTTATTATTTCAATGATTCTACTTTTAGTCTCGATACCATTCTCTCAACCAAGAAATGACCTGAACTTTTACAGAGATCGATCGAAACTATCTTTGACAACATTGATTTTCACATTAATGTTTTAATCCTCTCTCTCGCAGGGGAAAGCAGGGGAAGGGGGTTGTTACATACCCCTTTCGGATTTTTTCTAGTGCCGCTTTTGCGTTTTTGGCAAATATTGCCATTTGCTCAATTTACCTACCCTTTGTCCACCTACCCATAAATATCTATGAAGGAAAAAATTAAAAAAAAAAATTCGCAGAGGCAAAAGTTGGGGATGGATTCAGGGGGTTGCAATAACCCACGTCCTGGGTGGAATGGGTGGCAACAAAATAGTTACTTTTCCAATTTTGAATACCTTATTTTATGCTTTTGTCACAATATTTCCTGTGCTTCTAATATACTTTAGACATAAAGTACATTTGGTCAGTTGTTCTATTTAAGAACATTGCGTCAGCTAGTTTCCTGTTGGAATGAAGGCTTTCCATACAAAACCTATCTAAATCCGCGATAGCCTTTGGAAAACCGACATCAATTGTGTAAACATTCTCAAATGATAAGCCTGATACAATTACTTTAGTACAATAACTAAATTTAGTAAAACTTTTGGGCAGTTTAGAATTCAGACTTGTTCATTAGCTACAGAGCGGTTTAACATTTCCTAATTTTGTACCAACAGAGACCGAAGGTCATGGCAAATCTTAACTAATTATGCACATTTATTAGCAATTACAGTTAAATAAAATATCGATTAATAGTTATCACCAAGTGTGCTATATGCGTGTAAAGTTTCAAGTCCATCGACAACCCCCTCCCGAGAGGGAAGAGGTGGAAAAATACCAACTGAGAGAGAGGGTCAAAAAACAAAAAGAGTAAGAATTACTAATTGGCCAAATCTTTCGTTTTGTGGAGTTTGATAAATTTCAAAAGTATTTTTTTTTGCTGATTGAGCGTATTGTTTCACCACAACCGAAAATAAATTCACAACTTGATTTTTGTCGACCTGGTGTTACAGCTGGCGCATCATAACTATAATACTTACAGGTACTTTAGATTTGTAAGTCCACTGAACGTTCCGGGCGGGATTGTTCGTATTGTAGTAAATCTCAGGGAACTACAAATTTGAAGAAATGTTACTCAATAACAGATAATTGTCAAAAAAATGAGAAACAAATGTGGACATTAAGAAAAGAAATGAAAAGAGAACCAGTGAGACAGGATTCCGTCAACAGCAGGAACTAACATGGTATTCGAGACTCTACCAAAAATTGAACATTTGACCAATTTAGACATGTTTCTTTTATTCAGAACATTCAGGATCGTTTTTAATTCCAAATATATAATCAATCTTATTATGACCAGTCTCGAGAAGTTAGAAATATATACTGCTATACCTTGGCTTTATTGCGAAAATGTGTTGACGATTTGCGCGGATTTAATCGGTATCATTGCTACTTTTATGTTTAAGTGTTCATAGAAAAGTAAAAACTATGACAACAGACGTAACCGAGGGATTTAGAAAAATGCAAAACAAGAACAACTGAATATACACGTTAAATGTAAATCGGCTGGCTGTAAAAGCCGATCATACGGATCCAACATGTTCGTCCAGCATCATTCAACATTTTCGGATACAACATGCTGGATCCGTCTGGACTCCTTGTTGGATGATATTGGATGAGTTTGATTGTTTCAATCTTGTCTTCCTAAATCGTCCAACAACGTTGGTCCAACAATGTTGGACGATGTTAGATCCGTTTAAACGGTCCTTAACAGATGAAAAGTTAAGCAAACCAGGAACAACGGCCCGAGCTAAGTCTACAAAGTCTACCAAGTCGTGGGGAAAATGTTAACCCCGTGTTTAACTTTTGTTAATTTTTGTTAGCTGGCATTTCTTACCTCGTATTGTTTCTTGGTTTGGCTACGGCACTGAAATTTTATCTTGCTTGTGTCATTTTGACAGAAAACTAATTTGTTACGAGAGAAAGACATTTGAGGGAGTAGTTTGCTTCAACTGCAACTTTGAGGATTAAATGTAATACTTACAGCAGTTGGAATAATGGCAGATTGTCATGATTGTGACATGATGATATTTGTTTACTTGTGATAGGCTCATGAGCCAAAAAGTCAGATTCAGGTATCCGATAACAATCTCGTAATTGGATAATATCCGATAACAGGTTCAGTATAATCGGACAGTGAGTAATAGAGGTTTTCATCAGATTTGACGAAGTTTCAATAATAACCTTTATCATACAAATTGTTTTAAAAGTTAAAATTTTAAAATCATTTCCAAACAGAAAACTACAAAAGAGAAAACGTTTCATCAAGTAACAGAAACAAGGTATTGGCAAGATGTTGGCATATAGCAACAAGGTGTTGGCATATAGCAAAATAAACACAAACCGGAGAACCAGACGTGGAGATTAACTGAAACATACAATAATCGTTAGTTCGCCTCTCTCCTTGCAAGTTTGAAGATTAAGTTTAATACTTACAGCCTTTGGAGTGATGGCAGATTGTCAAAGATTCCAGATGAAATTGATGTAATGGGATTGTTTTCCAGATACCTACAGCCATCAGCACAAAACGAACATGGAATTAAATCAGGTAATTTAAAATATGTTTTAAACAAGTTTAGGTTATGTAAAAAGCTGTTTTCCACAAATTGTCGCAACTGAACGTACAAAAACAGTTTGCGATGACACCCGAAGATTCGTTTTTAGGAAAAATAGTTTCTCTGCATTTGGGAGTAATCCGAATGTGTTGTTTGATCAAAAAAAGTTGTTAGAGTATGTTTTGCGCCGTGATGTTGTTCTGACGAAGAGCTGTAACAGACGTCAGTCTTCAACCCAATATGACGGTGAAAAACATACCGTATCACGTTTGTTGATCAAGCCACACAGTCTACGACGAGTTGTTTGCGATAATGGAATTAACTTTTGCAGTTTGTTAGCAAACAGTTTTTTTTTATTAACAAACTGTTTGTATTAGTTTACTACGAGTTACGTTTATATACAGTACAACCTTCAGGTGACTTTTTAAAAAAGGATAATTTGGTTATCGTCCCCTTCCAACCATCAATAAAGCGCCCGACCATAGGTTTTGTCTGTTTTCATACTTTTTATCTTAAAGTGAATCTGATCCTGACAACTCTGAATTCTATCGGAGGAAAAAGTGGAACAAAATTTGCAGCCAACGATTTCCCAAAGTAAAATTGTTCGCAAATCAATCTTCCACCCCCACACCACAAGATCACATGATCAGTCCAAAATTAGTCAATTATCATTAGTTTCTTAAGACAAGTCTGAAAAATTACACACGCTGTCGTCTGTTTTGAAATAACCGTTTATCGACAAAAATTAGAACTTCATAATTTATGTTGTCAGAATTGTGATGTATTTCTCCCATTTCTAATTCATGCCGTTGTTGACCACTTAGATTTTAGTGCCATTGTACAAATTGCTTCACTACAATCGGAAATAGTTTACCTTGCAAAAACAGTCGGAGTGTTAGAACTGGGGAATTACAACAACAATACTTACAATGATGTTAAGTTTGTAAGCCCACTGAACGTTCCGGGCGGGATTGTTCGTATTGTAGTAAATAGCAGGGAACTACAAATTTAAAGAAATGTTACTCAATAACAGATACTTGTCAAAAAAACAGAAACAAATGTAGACATTAAGAAAAGAAATGAAAAGAGAACCAGTGAGACAGGATTCCGTCAACAGTAGGAACTGACATGGTATTCGAGACACTACCAAAAATTGAACATTTGACCATTTTAGACATGTTTCTTTTATTCAGAACATTTCAGGATGGTTTTTAAACTCCAAATATATAATCAATCTTATTAGGGCCAGTCTCCAGAAGTTAGGAATATATACTGTTATAATTCAACAATAATTTTTACTGACAAATCGTGCGTTACTATTGGTTAGATTCGATCACGTGATATCCTTCGCAGGGCAAATAGGGAAGTAGATTTTCCAACATTTTATTGCAATGTTTACTCTATTCCGGACTTCCAAAACTCCTTTTCCTGTGAAGTCCATTACAATCAATCCAATCCTACTTCTCTTGATCTGAAATCGAGGCGTGTCAAGGGGAAATTCAACCGCCATTTTGAGCAAACTTTAAACCACGGACTGGAATCAATGCACTGTTGAACCTTGCTAAATAGTTACTACTTTCTCAAAACCATCGCTGTGAAGAATTCTTAGAGAGAAGTTTCAGAAGAAAATACTACGACAGCGACAAAATTAAGTAAGTAGCCAGGATCTGAAAGTTTTGTAGGCCTGAGAGATGAATCCGATGGCGTACCTCCCCCACCCGGGAAGATTAATTTTTGAAAATAGAGTCTGTGAAATCGCATTTCTAGGAGTTTGAGAGTAAATTATTGCATTTGATAGTCATTTAAAAATAAATTGACATCCTTAGTCATTTGAAGCTTGAAGTGTTCTCAGCCTAGCACCGATAGGAACTTCTAACACCAATAACAGGCACTTTTAAAGATCCGTTCCCTTTCTTGTTTTTATTCAATAGTTAAATTAATATTTTTCACTCAATTTTTTTCCTTGTCAAAAAAATTTATAGGCCCGGGCCTACAGGCCTAATGGCTGGTTACGCCCCTGGTAGCAAGTTGTGAAATTTTTTAGTTATAGCAAGTCTCTGCCGGAAAGTTTCTGTTCGAGTGAACTGTAATTGTCCTCAAAGTCTCTCATTTGCCCTCGACTTCGTCTCGGGCAAATGGTCACTTTTCGGACAATTTCTCAGCCTCGGGCCTGTATATACCACGGAAGTAGTTTATTCACAAAGTATGAACGCGGTAATATAATACGTTTAATGTAGCTTAACCACACGTGTGGTCATGCATCTGCAGTTACAATAAATTATTGCCCATGTCCTATTTTATACCATGGGTGCCAAAGGTCGACTCGCTCTCGCGAAGTTGTTTCCGGTTCCCAGGGTAGCCTTTGGCTATTAAAAACACAAAAATTGTGAAAACTTTCACTGTTTTGTTGCCTAACAGTATTGTGCCGAAAATACAATTAACATGCAAAATAATATCAATTGTCCAAAATAGCATACTATTGAAATCAATACGAATTCGGTTTCTGATGGTTGTCCACATTCTTTGGTTGAACATTTGTTATTGCACTTGTAATAAATGCTCTTATTCTCCATTTGAGAATGTCTACTTTCATACTTTCCCTAACTTCTAGGCGGTCAATAGCTGTAAACGACCTTTGAATAAAAGTAATAAGTGTTGCCTGCAATAGAACTTTTGAGGGTGAGTGACTCCGAAACGAAAAATGCACCTAAACGGCAACAGAATTGTGTAAAAAAATGCGGACAACACACAAGTACGTGGCACACTTGAGGTAGATCCACTTTGTTTCCACAATAACTGAAATATTCTATCAATTTTTAAAAGACGATGAATCGGCCATTTATGTCTTGGCTATAAACACAAACGTACACAAGGACTCCCGGATCGAGCTTGAAGACGTGAGCAAGACAGCTATAAATACAACAACAAGAAACATGGTGTGCAGTCGCACCCGTGCCCTATAGGATAAAACAATACAGACTTACAGTACGGACAGCATATGCGATCTAACTCTTAACCCTATATTGCGACATTTCAATTCATTCGCGGCTTTGGTTGTATACGGGCTGCGTAGAGTTTGTCATAATAATGCTTGCTTTCTTCGAGGGTCGATAAAACTTCTTCCGGGAGCTCATCTAGATGGATCTCTGTTGACTTGCTGGTTGAGGTCTTCCTGTAAAATCCTGAGCTTTTGAGGACGCTATCGTACCAGCCGACCCACATTCCCGTATGATCTGTATCCCACTCGGGGATCAGCCCAGGTTCCCAAGTGGTCATCTTCTCCTCGTATTGAATCCCCACCGCCTCACAGTAGCTCCTCATGGTTTCGTTGGGCAACTCTAGCAGGTCGTCAGCATCCACCACCACAGACCCTCGCAGCATATGTTTCTGAAGAAACTCGTAAAGCTCATACATCTGTCGAAAGCCCGCCTCAACTGGGTCGAAATAGTCCCAGCCTGTCAGTTTGGGGTTTGTTGAACATTTGTACAAAGAATACACCGCCTTTACGGGGTCACGGATCAGAAATGTGTGCTCAATATCTTTGAATCCCTCTTCCAGGAACATGTGAAGTTTGTTTTCCACACAATAGGCCATATCCTTAGAGAACAGTAACTCTTTCCCATCATACTCTTTCTGTATTGCCATATTGACAGCTCTGTAGGTTGCCTTCTCGTCGACGGGAGTTGCTAGGTATCTTGTGCTCTGTCGCTCGGGCCCGAAGTAGTAAGCAGTCGAGTACGGCTCGTGGAGAATTTTAGAATTCTTTAGAGTCATAATTGAGCGTTCAAACGCGGTTGAAACACATCTTGGAGCCGTCCAAAGTAGAATTCGTTTGGTAGACATATCAGTCTTGATTCGTGACGAAGCTACGAAAAATTTAGTAGAGAGCTGTTCCTAGATTTAAACACTTTAGTTGAAAGACTGTCACAGAAGCAGTAACAGCAGTTTGTGTCTCGCTGTTGTCGGCTATTAAGCGTAGCTTCGATCGGCCTGCGACCAGTCGGTTATTTCCACTTTTGAGCTGTCAGACGCTGATTATATAAGCTGTTGATAAGGTTGGCCCACGCTTTGGTTAGTGTGACGTGGTAGCGGGAACTCTCCTGGAGAAACGGGTGTTATTGTAGAATCCTGTGGATTAGAAACACGACCAATTAAGACCAATCAGCTCACCAAAGTCAAAGAACAGTAATCGGTGATTTCAAAGAAATCAGAATGAATGGAAACATAGCGGATTTAAGTAGTGCTTTCAAGCGACAGGGTGGTTTCCGTTCTGTGATAGCCAATTCGCACACAATTAACACTGTTGTACTACAGTTTATCTATCATTTATATTTTTTGTATTTCGGTTTGTAATATCATTAAAAATCGCAAGTAAAAAAGATGGATAAAAAGGCGAGTCGCTGATTGGGCAACGCCTCGATTTCGACTGCACCTGTTTCTAAAAATTCACTAATATCCCGAACATTGTGACGTCAGGAGTTTGTTGAAATCAAGTTTAGAAAGAAACACGAAAAATCAACATGTACGGTCTCTTAGAAAATCAAAAAGCAATCAGCTAAGTTTTACTTCTTTGGGTTTTTAAAGACTCGTATTCAGAATGTAGCGACGAAAAAACACAAGGTGCACAAAGAATTTGAAGCTTGGAACAGATAATATCTGTAGTTCATTGATGTTGTTTGCGATATCAAAGCCAAGTGATCCATTTCGTAGGCGGTGAACTCCGCAGGTACAGAGGAAAACCAGAGCAGTTATTGACTATTTAATATCGTTGTATTTATTCATTCAGTAGGACATATGACGGATTATTCCGACTTCCTAAGATTAAACAAACATTTTATCCAGCTATAGTAAATTTAAGAGTTTTAAATTTGGCATGCAAAAGCGAGATATTTCTACAATGGTAGAGTCAATTTTTTAACGTACTGTACGGTAACCGCGAAATCTCGACCAACATATTGACTTCCGAGATGACAGTGACAAACTAAAAAAATTAACGCGGTTATAACCGATAGTAGTAAAACTCTTGGTATTAATAGAACGATTCTTAACTAAAGTTTGAACGGGCTGTCTTAAGATCTATATGATAAAAACGCATCATTTACAATAATAGACGGCACGGCAAATAAACATTCTACCGCGCTATAAGAATTGGTAATAACAGGAACAACTTGATTCTGCCACTGTTTTGTAATAATTCAGAACGTACAAGTTGAGTTAAATTGGTGACCACTGCATGGTAAAAACAAAGGAATATATTGAAATAATATCTTGTGCTAGAATTTATTCGCTTACTTAAGCATTTATTTTGGTATAAAGAACATTGAAATATCAAAACCGTCCTGTTTTTAAAAAATCTTATTGATAAAGAAACATAAACAAGGTGACTTTTGCGGTTTCTCTTTGATTCAGTAAAAATTATAATAAATCTTGCGTTGTGTAAGCAAAAACTAAAACTGAAATTATTGCATCCGTCTGCCAATGTAGTTTGATTACTAAACCATTGTTGCGCTTGCAACATGTAGCGTTGATTGATGCTGTTAACCAAGCCGAGCGAAGATTCCCAGAACAAATATTATTATACAATATAGCTAGCAAAGTGTTATTTCCACTGATGTAAGTATATACACACCGAGAAACCATTCTCTTGGTTTCACTAACGCAGGTTAAATATTTATTGATAGAAAGCTCAATTTCCGATTCCTTTTTCAATAATTTCATTTGATAAACAACTTAGACACTTTGTTTTGTTAAAACGTTTGTTTTGGGGCTGATTCAGAACATAAGGCTTATTTCTTTTAAGAGAATTTCAGCCTCAAAAGTTCTTAAAGGTGTAGTTGTATATATTTCAATTTTGTTGATGTTTCAATATGTACCCAGATAAATTACTCTGTCAGCAAGACTTGAGCTGGTTGTACCTAAATGAACGGCTTTGCATACAAGACTTAAGCTGGTTATACCTAAATGAACGGCTTTGTATACAAGACTTAAGCTGGTTATACCTAAATGAACGTCTCTGTATACAAGACTTAAGCTGGTTATACCTAAATGAACGGCTATGTATACAAGACTTGAGCTGATTATACCTAAATGAACGGCTTTGTATACAAAGACTTGAGCTGGTTATACCTAAATGAACGGCTTTGTATACAAAGACCTGAGCTGGTTATACCTAAATGAACGGCTTTGTACACAAGACTTGAGCCGGTTATACCTAAATGAACGTCTCTGTATACAAGACTTGAGCTGGTTATACCTAAATGAACCGCTCTGTATACAAGACTTGAGCTGGTTATACCTAAATGAACGGCTCTGTATACAAGACTTGCTCTGGTTATACCTAAATGAACCGCTCTGTAAACAAGACTTGAGCTGGTT
>JAOEHT020124850.1:0-12435 GCA_025448195.2 Parazoanthus atlanticus
CCAGGTGAGGTTGCTATCAATTAAAATACCAAGATATTTCACATAATCTTTACATTCTAGTTGGGTAGGGGTGCTTTTCTCGTTGTTATACATGATTATTCTGGGTTGACAGGTTAGTTTTCTTTGGTGAGGACGGAAGATAACATAGTTTGATTTCTTTATATTTAGGGTTAGACGGTTCACTGTAAGCCAATTGAACACTTTATCTAGTTCACAGTTAACGACAGTCTCAAGTGATTTTATATTTTTATCTGCATAGAGAATATTGGTATCATCTGCAAAAAGGTAGAAGCTAAGTTTTTCAGAGGAAAATTGGATATCGTTCATGTAAACTAGAAACAAGAGCGGCCCGAGAACTGAGCCTTGAGGAACTCCGCAATTAGTGATCGCAGTTTGAGAAATATACGTTTCAATTTCCGTTGTTTGCCTTCGATCTTTTAAGTAGGACTGAAACCATTCATTAATTATTCCACGGAAGCCATAGAAGGATAGTTTATTTAGTAATAAGGTGTGGTCAACTGTATCAAAAGCTTTTTTTAGGTCAATAAAAACACCACAAGAAAACAGACGCTTATCCATGTTTGATTGAATTGCATTAATAATATCTAATATCGCATGTTGTGTGGAGTGTGATTTACGAAAGCCATATTGCGCGTTGTATAATAAATCATGTTTCTCGATGAAGGAAGTCATTCTAGAATACATTAACTTTTCAAAAATTCTATTGAAGCTAGATAAGAGAGATATTGGTCTATAATTGTTGGCATCACTCGGATCATCGGATTTAAAGACTGGCACTATCTTAGCGAGTTTTAGTTTCGTTGGGTATACCCCTTGAGAAACGGAAGTGTTAAAGAGTACTGCTAATGGTTGGCTTATAGTTTCGCTTGCTATTTTGAGTAGTTGTGTGGGACAAGAGTAAAGCCCATGAGCTTTATCGTTAGGAATTGATAGAATTTCTGATTGTATTTCTTCAACTGTAACGTGCCTAAATAAAAACGAAGATTGAGGCGCTTTAGATTTAGTAAGAAAATGATCAAAGGTAAGTTGTGTAGAGGGGAGTTTACTTGCTAGTTTGCGTCCGACCGAAGCAAAGTGTTCATTTAAGATATTAGAAATGCGAGTCGGGTTTCTTGCTTTCTTATTATTGTTATTGGGGTCTTTAAGGACACTTACACGTTTAGATGGCTTTGATTTCCGGTAAAGTATTGAATTAATTCCCTCCCATGTTTTTTTCATATTAGTTACATTATTATTGAAGTAGTTATAAAAATATTCCTTTTTACTGGCTCTAATTAAATAGGTAAGTTTGTTCCGGTAAAGCTTATATTTCAGGTTATCGCTAGAAGCAAATAATTTATTCTTTGTTTTGATTGAGGTTCTGATGCCCTTAGTAATCCAGGGTTTGGATAATCGCTTTGTTTTTCGTTTTGATAGCTTTTTCATTGGTGCATGTTTGTTGACAAGTTTGTTTAATTTCTTATAAAAAGACGAAAATAGTTTATCCACGTCACTGATTCCATTTTCAGGATTCCAGTTTACTCGAGCAATATCGCTTTTAAAACTATCTGTCAAAAATTTCGAAAAATCTCGAGCTTGTTTCTTAGGAATAATTTTTATATCTTTCACAGATTTGATTATGCAAAATTGAGAGAAATGATCAGATATGTCTGAGATTATATTTCCGCTAATCAAAACTTCTTCGGGATTACTTACAAAAATATTGTCTATAAGTGATGCAGAGTTTTTGTGTACGCGCGTAGGCTTGTCAATGGTAGGAATGAGATAACAGCTCAAAAGCGTCGATAGAAAATCGTTTGAATACTGACAGCGTGCGCTTTTTAAAAGGTCCAGATTTGCATCTGCCAAGAGGCAGATCTTTTTCCCAGAGGATATCATTTTCTCGATTGTATTTTCAAAATATCTTAGAAACTGATCAGGCGAATTATGTTGGCGATAGATAATGCCGCACACAATGTTTTTCTTTCCCGTGAGACATATTTCTATCCAGAGAGCTTGGAATGCGGTTGTGCATGTCTTCTCCAGGATTACATAATCAAGGGAGTCGTCAATAAACAATCCAACACCCCCAAAAGCTAAAGGCGTGGGAACGTGTTCAAAATTATATCCGGTAATTTTTGGAATACATTCTTCTGCAACTACGTCACATTCCTCTGGACTTGATGCGGTAATTTTGGTCTCTGTTATGCCGATTACGTCAAAATGAAAATCAAGCTCGTCAAGCAGTTGACTTTGCAGATTTTCTAGGTTACTAAGGCTTCTAATATTGTTATGAAAGATTGCAAAATCTTGACCATTTTTTCCTTTGTCATGTAAAAGTATTTTTCATTATTTCAAAGCTGTGCGGAGAATAATAATTACTCAGTATGTATGGAAAAGGCTCTTCTGGATTGTTCACATTATTGTTATCAGTATTTAGACTAAATAGATCTGAGTCATAAAGACTGGTCAATTTCTCGAGATTTCATTTTTCTTGTTTTTGTGGACGAAAAGGCTGTTATTTTAAAACTCGTCCATGTATAGAAGCGAGGTCTCCCCGTGAACAAAAGTAGGGAAGTTCGCACAAAGTGCACTTATGGTCACTTATTGTCTTTTCCAGCTGCAAGTTTGCAGTTGCGTGGCCTCATTTTTAAAAATAGCAATGATGCAGGAAATAATATGAAAGTTATACAATAATTACACATGTCACTTTCAAACTGAATAGATGTAGAGTGCACTATAGAGAAATAAAGAAAATACGCAAAGCTTTCGTTTGAGTACTTAGCTGCCTGTGTCAAATGACGAACGTTTATTAAACCTCGATTCCCTCTCTTTCAACGCATCTAAATCAGCTTGTGATTCCAACTTGAGAATCTTCGAGTTGTCTGCCTTTCTCAGGAAGATTGCCGATGACTTGGCCCAGCAGAACTTGTACTGGAAGCTGGTCTGGAAGGTTTTAGCCAGTTGATGCAGATCTTGAAGCTTCGGCGGCAGGTGGCTAAGAATCCCAATACCGCGGCGTAACTCGCCTGGTGGCAGATCAAAATTCTCTGGTCCAAGGAGATCTGTATTAGCCCTCGCCGCCAGAACTCGCTCTCGTATCACCCTCCTTACGAACTTGCAGACAATTGGCTTCCCTGACTGTCGGCTATTTCTTTTTGGAATTCTATGTGCTATTTCAATATCGGTCTCCCGCACTTCTACTCCGATTTTCTCAAATATCTTCAGGCAAAGGTCTGTAGTCTCGTCGGCCGTCTCTCTCAGGTTCTCCTGGGGGACACCTACGATTTTCAAGTTGTATTGATAGCTGTAGTTGGTGGCGTTGTCAATTGCTGACGTTACTGAGTCTACTTGACTCGTTAGAGTTTGTAGCTTCGAATTAAAGGCATCAAGGGCTGCCAATGTTTCCATTTTAAATTGCATCAGCCCGTCACACGTGTCACTCAAGTTTTGGACATCTTCGCTGGTTGGCGAGAAATCTTTGTCCAGCTTATCCGCCATCTTAGCTCGAAGTTTATCGAACTCCCTCGTTAACATAGTGAGTTTGCTTTTTACGTCATCTTGATCTTTCTTAATAGTCTTCAAGTCTCCCATATTGATTGTTTGAATTGTAGAATTATATAGTTAATTATAAGTGTTTCTGCTTCTCGCAGACACTTTGTAGGTAAGAAAACTGCGGAGCTCTCAAAACGAACTCCTCACACCACGCTCATAAGTACGACTAATAATCCTTAGTTCGCTGGTTGAGAAATCCGGCTCGAAGGACCAATTGTTTTGTCTTAAGTTCGATTTCCAAATAACTCAAATAACACTGAATCAAACTTGACCGAAAATTCGATAAACAAATATAAAAACGTCCGACTGCTATCAGTGTTACAAAAAATGTATCTTCTCCACGTGTTCTCAGTTCGCATATTTCACATGCGTAAATATCCATACCGCTGTCCAGTTACAAATGCGGCTCTTAGCAATTTCAAAATAATGTCAACACACAATAACAATAGAAAAGTATAGAACAAGTCTCAACAGTAATAACAAATACAACAAGAGATGAAATTTTGTAGGATTCGAGTCGTTTATGTTTTTTGCTTATTTTCTTTTTACTTATTTAGTGAATGAACTTGTCATTAGCATCGCTCGGCATAAGAACCTCAACCGCTGATACTTTTTAAGTTTTATTTTAATTTATGAATTTTCAAGGCATTGAAAAGCTTCACTGCTTTTCATCATAAAAGTCTTAATTTTCCACACAAATAGAATATTTTAGGCTTAAGTGTATTCGTAAAGAATTTTCCGCTAGGCATCAAGCATGTTATTTTTCAATGTCATTTTCAAGTAGAGTTTCATACATTGGTTTGTACTGGAGTGTTTCTTTTTGCTACATTTTATTACAAAATTACAGCTGTATACAGTGAAAAGGGTCTTAATTTTTTTCAAAGTCTAAAAAGGGCTTAAATTCGTGCATTCACGCTCTCTCCTAAACTGGAACTTAAATTCTCAAACTCATCAATTATTCATATCACAATCAGCCAATGGAGTGGTCCGATTTGGGTCACGTTCATGAACCTTGTTACCCAATGAAAAACCAGATCAAGATCTTTAGGGATCTTGATCTGAGATCAAAAATGATAAAGACTGCAAGGAAAAATCTGTATTTTGATCAACACATTCCATTGACATTATTTTACATATGAATATCAGTGCTAATATTAATTATGGTACATTGTACATATGCTCATTGTTTCTAGTAGTAATTTAAACCATCATTTGTTTAAAACCATTTTGAAACTACAGTTGGAAAATACACTACCTTGCATACCAAAAGGAAATAACATGTCGCTTCTTGGGGTAGTTTAGACTGGTAGCATCCATGTCTTGCAATTCCGTACATACTCCCGTCACGCTTCCCAAGTCGTAGTTTTTGAAAACACTTCCGGGGTCTAAAACGGGATTATTCACTTTTCTGGACAACTGCACTCTTTAAAAATATTAACTGCCCACTTGTTCTTGTACTTTGTTGAGACAGGAGTGGCTTCGTCAACCAAATTTACTTCTTCGAAATTTTTTGGCTCTCGGAACCGCGCTCTTTCTTCCATGGCGTCGAAGGAGAAGTGACACTAGCGTTTAAATTCAAAATCATCAAAACCCAGCCCGATATGAATTATTTCCACGTAAATATTGGGCATTGCATTTCATCTCGATAAAATCATTCCAATGCCACTTCTCACAATTTTTGTTGTTTGTGTGCTTGTTATTTCAAAGAATTGTCATGCCCGATTGAGAAGTCATATCAAAATCTCGCACTTCGTGTTTGATCTGCAAAGTATTGTCAGCTATCAGTGCATTTGATATGATCATATGATGATTTATTAAATAGTTATTTCGCAGCCCTTAGGTTGAATTACATAATTGCTCTGAATGTACAACATGTTAAAGAAAGATGATAAGTTTGGATTTATATAAAATAGGTGTTATGTGTGTCTGTGAAGTAACAAAGAAACAAATTCATGTAGTTTGATGTTGAGAGAGATAAATATGTCTGCTGAAGCTGGTCTAGAGTGCTTGCTTAATCTTGAAACTCCTTTAAATCGTATTGGTCTGGCAAACTGCTCGTAGTTTACAAACGATGTAATCGGTACTTGATCAGCAAGAACTTATCGATTACTGTTGAGATGTTTACTGTAAGATCTTCTATGATGGGTCGTGTGCCGTAGCCATAGTTTGTGTCTCTAAGAGCACATCTGAAGAGGACTAAATTGCTGCATTACAGATTAGACCCTTATACACAAAGCCCACTATACGTTATAAAACAAAAGACGTGCTATGCAGTACTCTTGATAATACCCTGTAGATTTATACTACGAAGCCATTAATACCCAAGCTGACCTAGCTGTAACCAATCATGACACTGACTTTTTGTGACACTTGTGTATTCTTTTTACTCTATGTATTCTGCCTGTATTTTTTTTATCATAAAGTAAGGTCTGAGTTTGGCTTTATATGTAAATTTGCTTTAACTCCCTTCTTTGTGCCTAGTTGATCTCTAAATACCTCTTTCAGTTATCGAGATCATTTGCGATCTTTTTAATAGTTCCCAGTTCAGCTTAATGTTTCCGAGCCTGTTCCCCACAAGTAATGCTGGTCCCCATACCTTTCAGAATTTGAAAAGGTAGTTGGGTGACCTGTACAATATATTGGACGTCCACAATAACCAGGTTCAGAACTTTTAATGGCTTGCTAATGTACGTATTTAGATGGATGCTGGACTTTCGTAGTTTCAATGCTGGAAATTTCCCTTCGACTGGGACTCTAATATTATAATCAGAGTTTCTTTTGTGTCGATTTCTATCACCGTGGAAACTGTTTATCTTCACTGTGATCATAACCGATGAATCGGAACTGGTGTAATCTCTGTGTATGAATTCCAGTCTTTTCTTGGTGTATCAAAAGATTCCACAAATGCAATAAATTTCGTGGCCATTGCTTGTTGGTTGTTAGTTTTCTACCATAGGGAATAAAGGGTGTTTTATCTTCCACAAAGTTTCATTCAACTATAATAAAATAGTCTATTACACACTTGTATTATGCAATATACAGACGTAGTCCAGCTACGTATATTTGCAATAAGACAAAAAGTTAGCTAATCTAGCTAGAACTAAGGTGTCTGTATTTCTACTTACTAACGTTGATGAGGATATAATAGTACAGGGTTCCTACGGGCCAGGATATAATAGTCAATGAGTACATTGATACAGGGTTCCTACGGGCCAGGATATAGTAGACCATGAGTACACTGATACAGGGTGCCTACGGGCCAGGATATAATAGTCAATGAGTACACTGATACAGGGTTTCTACGGGCCAGGATATAAGGGCCCATGAGTACATTGATACAGGGTTCCTACGGGCCAGGATATAGTAGTCCATGAGTACACTGATACAGGGTGCCTACGGGCCAGGATATAATAGTCAATGAGTACATTGATACAGGGTTCCTACGGGCCAGGATATAATAGTCAATGAGTACATTGATACAGGGTTCCTACGGGCCAGGATATAAGGGTCCATGAGTACATTGACACAGGGTTCCGAAGGGCCAGGATATAATAGTCCATGAGTACACGGTGCCTACGGGCCAGGAAAGTCCTTGAAAATCAGTCCAGGGTCTTCGAAATACTTAAATTGGTTGCCGGCTGCACCACCAGAAAATCAAATATGATAAATTTTGAAAATTAAATAAGAACATGCAAAAAAAGCAGGTTTTCTCTGTTGCAGAAGGTCCTTGAATCTGTTTGAAAGGTCTTTGAAAGTCCTTGAGCTAAGGGTAGGAACCGCTCCTATTGATAGCAGTATGTTTTTACTGAAAGAATCACCTGAAAAAATAATGGTTACCACATGGAGTTGTCAATTTATAGCAAACGGGGATATTAGAAATTAACTAATAAAATTAATTGCAAATTAATATTTTGCGCTACCTCTTTTGCAGTTTACTTGGAACAGATTTTTGACTTGTTCCAAAATGATTATTCCTTGAGTTTAGTCTCATTCTGAAGGTATGTCTTTGCCACAGCAGCAAATATTATATATGTACCTGCTTGCACTTTGATAATCAACAGCTGTTGTTAAATGACAGATATTTGATGACCTTGGAACAGTCGTTAAAATAACATTTTAGTTGGTTTATCTTAACGTCCTACTCTCTTCGAGTTCAAATACAACTTGTTTCTAAGGTATTCTACTCGGTTCGTCTGAACGAGGTATTTGATGGTGTGATGTGCACATATAGCACCAGTGGAGGGAAATATTCCATTTAGGGCAACTCTATTTACCACACCCGAGGCTTTACTAGAGAAAATAATGTCACAGGTGCAATCAGCAGGAACAGTTTTTTTTGCATGGAGGTAGTTAAGGTACATTGTGTGCGGGGAGATCAATTTCCTTCCTATGTTTTTTTGTGTTTTTGACGATCCTTTTTTATATAGGAAACTTGTTTTATTTGGTTGGCTTTCTACTCTTCCACTTTCTGCTTACAAACGCGACTACAACCTGTGGCCCAACAGAAGGTTTTGGGCGCCAATGTTGCTCCATCATCCATTCAGTATCACCTCCAAAACCTTGTGGTTTTTTCAACTCGTTCAGGTCTTCGTGTTGGTGAAAATTCAGGTAGGTTTGACAAAGATTTAGTCTTCCTGGACGAGAGCAACATCCGACAGCAACGGTTTGGAACTAAAACTCCTGATGATCCTTTTCGTAATGTCCAAAACAACACGTCCAATCCCATCCTCAAACTGCTTGTGCTTTGCTTTTATCCTATTGTTGATCTGAATGTTTTGAATAACAAAGAGCCCAGCCAGCGTAAATTTAAGAAACCACACAAATTATAGTAACTTGTGTTTCGTAATTTCGAAGGTGAACCCAATCCAATACAAATCTTGTATTTGTATGTTTTAACTCTTTATTGCACTCTATATTTTTCGACAATCTCGAGCGATCTGTCTTACAGTCAATGGTTCCTGCTATGTAAAACTGGTTAATTAATAATTGACAGTCGTTAAAGTTACATGGTTGAGTGATTGATACTAATACTAATATTACCTAAGGATATGTAATATCCAACCAACACTCCTCCTCACTGGGCTCATTAAGAGTCCGGGACTCAACTGTCTGATTCACTGTTTTGGCGCAACATTTCTCTATTTTTTCAGGCTGTGTCTAATGCCGCTGCGCGTTGGGGTTGAATGCGCCGTTGCACTCCCTTATTTAAGCTCTCTTTCTGGGCAATTGGCTCCGTTGCTCGAATCTTGAGCGGATATAGCTTCTGAACTGGTCTGGCAAGAGGAACTGGTCTTCCTTTGGTCATCACGCTCACTCTCGCTCCTCTTACTACTTTATCTTTGCCTGACACTAGCTCTTGTACTACTGCTGTCTTCCAGCTACATCTTTTAGTTCTTTCACTGTCTACTATTACAATATCTTCCTTCTGTACTACTTTCCCAGACATTGCTGTACTGCCACTGTGTGTTTCTCTCAAAGCTGTCAAATGTTCTCTCTGCCACCTCTTCCAGAAGCGATCTAATTTGCTGCACGAATAACGGTATCTCCCCGCACAGCTCTCGTCTTCCTCTTACTGATATTAACTATCCGGTAGGGAGCTAATGTGCCTCCCGTAAATCAAATGCGCTGGTGTCAATACCTCCTCACCTGGCTCGTAATCATACGTCAAAGGCCTTGAGTTCAGCATACATTCCACCTCTGCTAACACTGTTGCTAGTTCATTTAAGGTCAATCTGGCATTACCTATGACTTTCTTTAAGTTTTTCTTGACGCTACGGGGCCCTCTCGTTCCCTCCCATTCCACACGTTCGTTCAGCAAGTCGGCCCTTACCTCTGGGTGCGCGTACGATCTCCTGAGCTCCTTCTCAGTGCCTTTGCAAGTCTGTGCGTTGTCTGAGACTATAAGTGTAAGTGTTCCCCTTCTAGCGGTAAACTTCCTCAAACAGAGACGAAATATATCTACTGACTGATCTTGTACTGACTCTAAATAGATGGCGCTAGTAACACAACAGGAGAAAAGTGCCACATATACCTTAGACATGTTGTTATCACTTTCTCTAACATAGAGTGGCCCTAAACAATCTACACCCACCTTTGAAAAGGGCACAGCCTTTCAAACTCTTAATTCTGGTAAACTTGCCATCGGAGGTCCAGTATACGGTCCAACCTGCACTCTCTTACATGTAAAACATTGATACAATATCTTCTTTACTACCTACCTTCCCTTAGAATCCACTCCGCTAGGGTGCTTTATACTCCCATATGTTGTACCATTTTTTGATACTGCTGAATGTAAAAATATGTCAATCGATGGACCTTTTGGAGGATGATTGGCACTCTCGCCTCCATACGCAAGTCAGCATACTCCAAAGGCCCTTACACATAAGTGTTTCGTTGCTATCGTCTGCGAGCGCAAACCTAGTCAAAAGTTGAGGATAGTTGGGTTGCTCTTTAAGCTCTGCCTATGCCGTTTTTATCCAGTCTTTCTTTTACTTCTCGCATTTCCGTCACAAACAACGCTCTAGTTTTTCTCTCTGTTTTGTAATGTTGTGCACTGAAACAAAATCGTTTGACTAATGCCGTCACTCTGAATAGCTTATCTGCATTGCTAGTCGTTTTTTATTGACAACAATTGGGTCGAACTGGGGACTAAAAAGAGCCGTTTATTATTCACCCAACTGCAAAGAAAAAGAGCAGATTGGACCTGCAACAGTGGCACGACTAAGATAAAAACATACAATCGCTCACTTTCTTTGAAAGCAACTTGAACTAAAATAAATACTTGTGATCTAAAACTTATTCGTTCGCAAGGGCTCTTGGTATTAAAGTTCTTAAAATCGGTCAATCCCTGGGCAGATAGCTTGAGACGGGTTACACTCTCTCACTCGGAATCAGAGTGGTTAGTGATGCAGTTTGGCTGCTGCAGAGTGCAGAGAGAATTTTGAACGTCTATACTTACGCGATCTCTCTCATCAATGTGGAAGTCGCGTATTTCTCACACTGGCACCAATTTGTAGATGATAATCTCCTACAATGCTGACCCCATTCTACCTCATCCTAGCTTGATTCGGACATATTACCACTGGAATATTCCGGCGCTCGACACTGAACGTTTTTCATCCGCTGTTTTTCTTTTGCATAACACCTGGAGAGGGGCTGGGCACTGAGTGCACAACTACGTCATAATTCAAGATGGCGGCGGCCGGGAAATCCGAAGAGCAAAAAAAGCAAAACAAATCGCCTGGCTCTGGCGCTGTGGACAAAGGTAAAGCTTTTAAACCCCAAACCATGATACGGCAACGTTATAGTTTTATTTGACGGCAAATATGTTCCCTTTAACAAAGTTCTATTTTCTCTTTCCAAAGTGTTTCGCAAACTTATCATTAGCAAAACTTTAATAAATTACGGGTGCTAAATAATGTCACGCAACGTGAGAATAATATTTAGGACAGTTCAGGACATCTTTAGCTTTCATATTTATAGCTATGACGATGAAATTTAGATCAATAAATATACTTTCCTGTGGCAGTATAGTCTCGTCGACTGTGGCTCAGTTTATCATCAATCTTGAAGGTTTATTAGATCCTATAGCCTGTTTAATCTTTTGATGTGCGATGTATCTGTTTCACGCAGGAATACGGCTCCGTTTTTGGTCCAACAGAACTCATACTCATTTGCAATGTTGAACTTCTTGGCTTCAAAGAATAACGTTTGGAGGCGAGGGGATAGATGATCATACAAACCAAGGCTTGATATCAATTCTTTCTGAAACAACCTAGTTGGGAAGGTTGTATTTTCTTGATTTCATTCCTTGGTGACAAACTTTCTCTTTCGCCATTCTCCTGACAATTTTGCATATTATGGCTTTGGGACGGTTTGTATCTGCGAGACGACACTCTATGAGCAATGTCTATATCCTGCATGGATATCCTTTGCTCCGAGAGCATGAAATAACTTGAGGCAGTGGTTTGCCGTTGTTTCTGCGTTTTCTTTCTCGGAGGCCTCTGGCACACCAACAATCTTCATGTTATATTGATAACTGTAATCCACAATATCAACGATGGCATCGCTAATTGCTAGATATCTAAATGTTATATTATCCGGCCACTCACTAATCTCTTTAAGTTCCTTCTCGGCTTTAGTTCTGAAAGCAGTTAACTGCTCGTACTGGTCGCTCAAGAATTCCACTGACTTTTCAGTTTCTATCGTCATGCTTTGACTGTTATTTGACACAGCTTCAGAGAGCTTTTGCAAGCTCTCTTTGGCTTGTTCAAGCTTGGTCATCAGTTCCTCGTTTTCCTTTCTCAGTTTGGTAGTTTGGCCGCCTTTGGTCATGTTTAAGAAATGTGAAATAAGTTTAGAATTTTAAATTTCTCGGAAGCAGGCTAAAATTCGTGACCGTCCGTCCGTCAACCGTGACGTCACAGTCGAATCAATTTCTTGAATTACCCAGTCTGGGACTGGTTCAAATGATGCAACATACGTTAATTTAGGGTGCGTTCGTTTGGCTCTCTTCCGGAAAAGGAATTCTTGGAAAAATTTGGAAAGTCCATTCAATTGACTCGGTATTCCCATTCCGGAAACTTGGAATGTCTTCCAAGCTTTCTGCTCCGGGGAGCAGAAAAGTTAGAAAAATCCAGAAAAATGACAGCATGTGACGTCATGGAAACTCAATCCTAGGCGGGAGAAACAAAATGGCGGACAGTGTTTCGATCGTAGAACAGAAAAAAGGTCATTCATGGAGCCATAATGACACTCTTCTGTTGATTCAGAAGTACAGCGAGTATGAGAAGTTATTCAGAACTGTCAACTATAAAAAAAGAGTGTATGGGAACTCATACGGTCAAGTATGGAGGCTGTGAACTCCGAATTCACCGCGAC
>JAOEHT020124934.1:0-2500 GCA_025448195.2 Parazoanthus atlanticus
ATACCTACTTAGATGTTTCAATTACTGTCACCATTGACATTTTGCAAGTCCCCAAATTGATTATTGTTATTGATTATCGATATTGAGAAATCGAAAGGAATAAAAATCATGGTGAAAATGCATGTTTTTCGTTGAATATTTTACTAGCAGTTTGCATTTTAAACTCGTAATCGTCCGATCCTCAAACCATACCTTATCAGTTCGAACGCACTCCACTAATCTATGATTACTTCTAGTAATATATTTTATTATATGGGTCTGCGACTTTGTGTTTGATTGGGCTTTTTTCCGGCACTTTGATTGGCTTAATATGACGTGTTGCTGTCATTGTATTAATATATCGCTGTATCAAATAGAGATTTTCCGTCGGCCATTTCTGTCGGCTGAAAAAAGAGCGAAAACAGTTAAAACTTTTGATCAGTTTCATTCAGGCCGCCATTTGCAATAGCTTGATGCCGGAAAAATCTTTGACATATGTTAAAATGCTCAAGAAACAATGTTTATCAATGCTTTGTTTTGATGATCACTTCAACTAGCGGGATCGTTGAATAACTGCTAGAACTGGTTGCAGCAAAAGCCGCAAAGAAGGAAGCCATCAAACTGCTTTGGATTCTCTGCAATTTTTTTTGTAGTAAAGCTCACATAATAATAACTCATTAAACGGTTTTATATGAGGATTCATTTTTACTCATCAGTCGTATTTTACTCGCCTAATCGCTCGCAAAATACGCCCTTACTCGTAAAAATAAATCCCTATATAAAACCGCTTAAGTAATGTATATACTACACTACACTACACTATATTCTATACTCTACTACAGTGCAGTACAGTAAAGTACAGTATAGTACAGTGCAGTGCAGTACAGTACAGTATAGTACAGTGCAGTACAGTATCGTACAGTATAGCACAGTGCAGTGCAGTGCAGTGCTGTACAGCACAGTACAGTAGAGTACCCCACAGAATTCTGAAGAGAGCAAGCAGAGTTTTCCTTGTCAAAACAATCTCGAAACGATCGATTGCGATTCATTACGAAAACGGTCGCACAGTTCTTCTGTAATTTTATTTTAAATACTACAACGTACAAGAAGCTTTATCAAGCCATAAAACGAACAGTGCTGTCCGCCCGTATAACTGTACATCATGATTTATTTACAGGTGAATAAAGAGTGATATTCTACAATGAAGTCGTTATTTCGGTTCCTACATTAATCCGGACTTTACAAGAAATACACGGCATACTACGCTGCAGCAGAGGTGGGGTTTCTTAATTCTTAAAATGCGTCGCACAGCTCAGTACGTCAGCGCACGAAAAAATAGTTCGAGGTACGATTCTGCCTATTTGAACTGTCGACACTGTTTAGCTCCGTAAAAATTCAATAAATTTGCTTGTGAGATAACGACTGGTAAAAATGTATCAGTCAGTCATTCATTGGTCTCGCTAAAAACAACTGATTGATTCACACTCGCACCAGCGCCAACAATACGGTACACGATGTTAGCAAACCTCGGGTCGGAATTGAGGCAATTTTTTGACACCTGTAAAACTGACACACGTTGGCATAGCGATTTCATTGCATTGCATTGTGTTGTGTTGCCGGTCTTGTCCTTTAGACAAGTGAACGGCAGTGCAGACACTGCCAACATGCCTGCAGTGCAAAGGTTGACGCTGGGAAGAAACCACTCATGAACCTGGCTTCGAGAGAAAATCTCCAATCCAATGATCAGACACTGGCACAAACCGACTATCACCATAACTTTCGAGTTGTACAGAGTAACTGTGCATGAAAAACGGTCACAAAGTGCGAGTATCCAAATAATGTCCGGGCCTGGTTGTCCAAAACTGCGATTAGCAATTTTAATACACTTAAATTCAACCCACAGTTTAACCTCGGGTTAGTGCTAATCGGTGTTTGAGCAACGCAATTTTATCTCTGGTTAAATTTTAATTCTTGGTTAAAGGATTTATTAATCGAAGTCTTGGTTGCCCTGGTGGTCAGTTTGGACGTGGTCTCGTTCATTGTGTATCGACCAAGGTTCGTAAACAATCCTTTTAGATCTAAATTACATGACCTTTTCCACGATTTTCCATGATCTTTTTTTAGCAAATCCAAGACCAAAATAAGCGAAAATGGCCAAAAGATTGACGACTCGTGAAGCTGTTTGCATGAATTTGTAATATACGGATGACAAATCTGATTTTTCACGACTTCTCATGATTAATTTTCATTTTCAGGATTTTGAAAATTTGGGAAATTTTAAAATTTTCCTCCTTGTTTTTTAGGACTCTTACACAGTACATTCCTACAAAGTTACTCCAAGCTGTTAGGTTGTTTACTGAATCACACCGTAAGTATGCCTAATGCTGAAACAGTTTAGTTTGCCAATTGTACTATTCGAACAATTCCTTTGTGAGTGCAATGCGCTTGGAAAACATTTTTGAAAAACAGCTGTGTTCTCTCCCTTAACTAATCTAAAAGACTTTCCGTTGTCAATGTGGTA
>JAOEHT020124934.1:7500-12434 GCA_025448195.2 Parazoanthus atlanticus
CTGAATGTATTTTTTAGTTGAGCTCAAGGTTTGACTGTGCTTTTCTTCGTTGTTTTGCGTGGAAAAACAAGGTCAACACTGGGCTCTTAAATTCTGCCTTTTTCCCTATGATAATTTGATAGGCGGAAGTTTGCATCGCGACCGACATCAAAATATAACCAATGTTCGTGACCGATAGAAAATCTCTGCCACGAGAAGTATTCTTTAAGAGTTTTATACAATTTTTATTCATTTATTTTATTTGCTTGTCAATTTTTTCCCATCATTTACAGGATGTGCTTTGCGGGTGAATTTTATACAGTAAAAATGTTTACTTTAATGCTATCAATCAACAAAGAATAGCTGTAAAAGTCTAATCAGGTCACCCAACAGAAAGGAAATCGGATTCGTTTACGAGTTTCTCAATTACCTTTGGTTTTGTAGCTGTGAAACCGATAGCGTTTGGAAATTTATTGCAGATAAACTGGTTGGCGTTGGCGTTTTCCATAACACTCTTTGCATGATAAAAGTATTCTGTAGAACGGTTCGCGGTATTTTCAGCGAAACGGGCCATCAACTAAAAATCAACTAACAATCAGTTTTTACAGCCTGTAAATTTGTTTTTGGTATAGTTTCAATAAGTGACCTTTGCGACATCAGCATTAAAGAAACTTTCAAGTAACTATTCAACATGAAAACATATAAGAATGTGTAGAAATGTATATAGTATATTTCTAAGTTTCAAAAAGCTGTAAAGAAAACGATGTTTGTCCGTGTTAACCCAAATAGTCAAATTCAAAGTATACATGCATGCTTTTTTCTTTATAAGAACACTGAGGCGCAGATTTGCCCAAATTTAAGTTCTCAGTCAAAAGCTCTGTCTCAGGTCCATAAAAATCCAATCAGTTTTCAACGAGAGCAGCTACTTGAGGCAGAATTTGCCAAAAAATTAGAACATCGAACCTCGGCCAAATTATTTGATTATCTGATTCTTATAAGGAAAAGCTCCTACTTCGACCATACATCTTCAGTAATCAGATAACCGCTTAGCAAATCTAGCAAGAAAGTAGATCCTGATATTTTCTAACTTAAACTTCATTTATAATAAACGAAAAACATGAAATGGAAAATATAGGATGCTGTAAATATGTTCCTTTTTGCCTCTCTTGATTAGTTGATATACAAAACTATTTAGTTTTTACACCGACAAATAAAAAATCATGTCAAGCCGAAGACAAGCGAGGATAGAAACGACCTCAAGATGTTTACTTTGTACCCGGCTCAATTTTATCCTCTTATCTTCTTGTTATCTGTTTGAACGACACTACTGCCATCTTGTATTTTGCTTGCTTTCTTTGTTTGTATATTTGTTTGTTTGTAACAATATAATTTTTTATGAGTTTATTCTGGAAACCTTGAAAAGATCTATAGATGCGGTTACCACCACGGGGAAGATATATAATTTCTCATTTATATAGTCATGATATAGTTTATATACGACTAGATAGTAGGAGTTCGGGGGTGCTCGTCGTATTTTTTAGGGGTTGAAATTGGCGATTCAATATTTTTTAGTGGTTTGCTTAGGCAAGAGCGGAGTGTTAAAAAAGTCTGGTATTTTTAGGGGTAGGCTAGGCGCAAATCAGGATCCCGGCCTATTTTCCCGGACTTGGTCTTGAATCGATCCGTCGAGCGAACAAAGTCAAAAAGAGGATGACAATATGTTCATAAACTGTTGAGAGCTAGACATATTTGATGCGTACAGGTAACAATAAATGGCATCTGATTCGTACATGTATTTCAACTGATAGATCATATCTAATATATGGTATATGTTCCGGTATTTTCAGGGTATTTGGAGTCAATAGAGGTATTTTTAGGGGGTAGCAAACTATCCAGGTAAGGTATTTTTTAGGGTATTTTGTCCGATTTTCCGACGAGCACCTCCGACCTCCTACTACAGGGAGTAACCCCCGGGCTTTAACTGTAGACTTACAATGATTTTAACCTTGGAAACAATCTAAGAATTCACTCTTTCTCATAAAAAGGCAACATTTGCCACAATGTCGGTTTTCTGTTTTTCAAACGTTCAAAAATAAGGGTGTTATATCAAAAAGTGGTTAAGACTTTTAAGTTTTAAGCGTATGAAGAACGAAGCAGGGCAATTTATACCAACTATAAGCGCTCAAGAAAACAATAGAATTTCTTCTGGCTTCATTGTATTTAAAATACAATCGCTTTTCTTAATTTCTCAGTAAAACAACTGCTTGCTTGCAATACAATATAATTACTGAACACCACGAAACTAAATTACAGAAAATTAATTTGGGAAAGTACAGATGTTGGGTATTCGCTTGCTTGCCCGGCAATCTCTAGCAGAGAAGAGACAGGAGAGACAGTCATTCAGAAAAAGCTGTTGAAGTGTCTTTTTAAATTTCATACATTCCCTTAGAGCCTCTTGCGCTCTTTCGTTGGCTGGGCTTTTCTAAAATACAGTTTATTTAATATAAAGCAAAAAATTTGAGCAGTTGATAGGCGGGTATATTTGAACAAGTGGAAACAAAAGGAGAACAATTGTATTCAAAAAGAGCATTAGAACCTGATCGCTTTTTATTGTGATAACAAAACATGTAAAGACGCCAGCTGTTTTCGTCGATGCATATTATAAATAGATTGAAGATTTCAATTATCTTCGAAAAACGTCTTCGAAAAACGAACATTTACTTCACCGTGAACATGAAGCTTTTCTATGATAGTGCCACCGATTTCATTACATAACGTGTATGTTTAGACTGAAGTTTTATGGTTAGACACAACAACTGACAACTGGGTCAACATGGTTCAAGCAATGTTGAAAAAGCTATACAACCAGATATTATCGCCCACGCTTGAGTCCAAATCTTGGCGCGAGAACGTTTCCCAGTCGTTATCGTACTTTTACTTTTCAAATTATTACGCTTGTAATAAAACAGAGACACAGAGCAAAAACAAATAACATTAATTAGTTTATACCAAACCAGTGAATATATAACACTTTTCGCACGCTCAGATATATTGGCCAATCCTACATACCAAAAATATCCAGCCGGTATCACTGATATATATGTAACACCAGCGAACAGTGCCTTTTGTGCCCTCTGAATCTGATTGGCTGTACTCAAACTCGGAATATCCTGCGTTAGCATATACCAAATCAGTGAATTATTCCTTTCGCGCCCTCTGATTCGCTGTACTCAAACTCGGAATATCCTGCGTTAGCATATACTAAACCAGCGAATAGTGCTTTTCGCGCGCTCTGATTGGCTGCTCGAGCTCTGAATATCCTCCGCTTACGAGCTTGCATGAGTGAGCAAAGATGCGAGCGCGCGCGGGTTAGTAATGAAAGGAGTTTCTGTGTTTCTATTCATCTAAAATTTAAAGTTTCTTCATTTTTTACTTTTATTCACTGTTTTGGTATATGCTAATACAATAATTCCCCTCAGTGTCGGTGAGTAGCAAGTACATTCACCTCGCTGCATTCGCGGCTCGGTGAATATCCTGCGCTACTCGCCTCCACTTCGGAGAACAATTGCTCACTGTGCCGAGCTCGTATGAGTGAGCACAAACGTGAGCGCGCCGGGCACAGTTCTGAAGGGAGTTTTCTGTGTTTCTTTTCAGTATCCAAAATTAAAGTTCCGTAGTTTTTATTAAAGCAGTGCATGTGCGGTGGCACCGCTTCTATAAACGACCTTCAGCATTCCTTAAGCGCCACGTCAAAAAATCTGAAATATGTGATTTAAAGTTTTTAAATTCGTGTGAAAAAATATGGGTCAAATCCTGATTTTCATCTTGTTGATTAAATCGTACATGGTTCTTGCTCCTGATAAAAAATGTGTTTTTGCAATTGTTTGTTGTTTTATTGTCTGTTTGTTTTGCGACACGGAGTTAGAAAAAACAGTTTGGATATTTTGACAGCTTGCTTGTCAGGGATGTGGGATCGGGATTGTCACGTGATTGTTCTTTAATTCTCGCCGCAAGAGGTTTGATGTATATAAAGTTTGTCAATAAATGTGTCTTAAATCCCGTTTTACGTCTAAATTTGAGCTATGAAAGCACCATCACTCTATGTTCATGATCAAACAATATGTTTTGCAATTCTCCGTTATATTGGTGTCTGTTGTTGCTGCTTGAAGGAATTAGGAAGAGCAATTTCGTGTCCAAATTTTGTATCTAATTCTAAACTAGAACAAACGTTATTCGGGGAGTCTTCAGGGGGTCTTTGGTTTCCTTGTCTAACGTGTGCTGGCTAGGCTGTATCTGTCTTCTACATTTGAACTTTCAAAATCAGTTTAAAATTAGCTCCGCGTTCTTCCGCTCCTGCTGCTGCGAAGGCCATTCACACGTCTCAAAAACAATCCAGGCTTCCACCCACATTTTACCATTTCCCCAACAAATTGAAAGAGAATCGCTGTTTTTCGGCAGATAAAAAGATAAAAGTAAACGAAATATCAATATTTTTACATTATACTAAATTGTAGAATTACGGTGAGATAAACAAAGACTAAATTTTTAGTTTTTCCCAGAAGTCCCGAATACTTCCGCTCCTGCTGCGACGTCTGTGGTTGTTAAAAAATACCTGCTTTTTAAATCTTTTTTAAAGATTTTAAAATAATGATTATTAAAATAATGATCACCGCTGGCTATAACAGAGCTGAAAAGAGTTACAATATATGTCTTGCGGACCAAAAAAATCATCGCGCAGAATAGGCCGTCACATCCGGGATTTTGATGGCTCTTTCAGAACTGTATTTAAATATGCGCGGCTCTTCAGGGCAAACAATAAGAGAGAAAAGGACGCCAAATTGCAAACATTGTCTTCAACATTTCGAGTTCACGGTAAAACAGCAATACCTAGCACAAAACAAACAGCGGGCTTTTGAAGTCAAAGGCTTCCCCTACATTTAGAGGCTAAAATCTAG
>JAOEHT020125043.1:0-12434 GCA_025448195.2 Parazoanthus atlanticus
AAGTCATTTTCACCATTTCTGAGGTCTGTGTACCGATTAGACCTAGAAATGTCAAAATCTCGTAACTCGGCGAGTTGCATCCACAGCAACAGACACAGCCACAACCACAACCACAACCACATCCACAGCATTGCCCCTGCTAAGACCAGTGGTAACAATCACCTTCAATTATTTATCACTTTAAGCCATGAGTATGAACGACTGCGGAAAATCAAACGTCTTGCGTCTCCTCTTCGTTTCTGTTTCACTCGAGCTCATTCAGTTTGCTTTTGTTCTTGTGCGATGGAGTATGAAAGGCAGACTAGTTAGAAGCCTTTGGTTTTGCAGCCGAACGAATAATGGACAATTTTTATTCAAATGTTAACCTCAACGTTGACCACAGAACCCAAAAATTGAGCTTTTTATCTCCTAGTTTTAAGGACGATCACGAAAAGGTGACCAGCTTGGTGCATTCATGTGTACTGCTGTTGTATTCTGTATTTAATTGCTATTGTTTTTTTGTTTTTTTGCCGTCCTGGGTGCTTAAGGTGGCTGTTATCAAAAGATAACTGACAGACAGAAACAGAAATAGATACAACTCTAAGGCGGTGTTTACATGATACCGGATCGATGTTTCATTCCGGTACGACTTCATCCCGGTTCCACTCTGAGGCTCTATATTCGTTTACCTTATAAAGTCTCATTTCGGTACGAGTTATTCCGGAATGAGTTCATTCCGGTAGCTGTACTAGATCAAAATGTTCGTTCCGGAACGCAATCTGGCCGCACGTTGCATAAGTATCATGTAAAGGAGGTGCGAGCTCATTCCGGTATGGAATTAGGCAAGTGGATTGGTTGGGCTGATCAGCTGACTCATATTTTTGATCTACCGGTCGCTTTACCACATTTTCACTCCAGAATAAGACCTTCTATGTAAACGTGGAATGACATTTGTCTGTCATACCGGAATGAAACTCATTCCGATATCATGTAAACACCGACTAGGAATCATTCACTGACTACTTTAAGAGCCAAATATAGTCCTGGACATATGCATATATCGTAGATTAATCTTAAATTGGTTTATATATCTTGCTTTCCAGGGTTGGATCAACACGACATTAATGTTTTACGGTTCCTACACAAACAAGACTGTATCTCTTCAGAGTCTCAACACAGCTCCTTATAATATGCCGCTGGCCTACTTCCTCGTGGGCTGCGTGTATATGTTGATAAGCCTGCTGATGATACTATCCAGGTAACTTGACCCGGTGGATTAGAGATAACTGGAAAATACTCGTACACGGATAATTGTTATTAATATAAACCTAACAAGTGAATAACACTTTTCGCGCGCTCTGATTGGTCAACAAAGGGTAAATATCCACCCATTTTCAGCTTTTCCCGTTCATGCGTGACAAGCCAGGACGCACGCAAAAGGCCAGGACGTTGGCGCACTGAGACGTGTGCGAGTCTGTGGCTATTTTTGTTCACTTTTCTATGACACTGGAAATATATTGTTTTTAATAGCGATATTCACTTAATATTGGGTTTCTATTAAAAGAAAAACAGCACGGCAAATATCCACCAATAGTCACCTCCACTTCGGGGAATATTTCTCAGTTAACTTGATATTTTTCTACAATAAACGCCGCTTACTTTTTAGAAATAGTGAACTTAACAACAAAAGATATGTGTGGGTGGTGATAAACTGACATTTGAAACTCAGTATTTTGTTATACGCCTTAACAATTTACTACAATAATATTATAGCAACGTTTTGCTGACTAATCTCAGTATCTGGCTTAATCTTTACAGCAAACCAAAAGAACTACTGCTTTTCCTAGAATCTTTATTCTGACTTCACCTTAGACGTTTGTCGACTACATTACAGTTACACAATTACACAAAAGTAAGGTTTTGGCAATTTGAGACAGAAAAATCATCTTGACAAGTTTATAAGATAAGACCTTGGCAACTGCTCGGTGACCGGCGCGCGGTTACCAAGGGTCTTCTTGTTGCCGAGAAACAGCCATTTTGAAAAATACCCAGAAGACCCTGGGAACGAGGTTGGTCCAGGGAAGAACGCTATATAAATGTAACAGCGCCGCCACTGCCAATCGCTGAGCAGACAACTGCTGGAAACGCAGCTAAATAGCTTTGCCTTCTCCTTTTTTCTTTATAACTTCGTGTCGTGCAAGGAGATTTTTGTACTTTTTCGGCTTGTGCAAACATTTTTGTCGCAAGTTTTTCAATCACTCCCCCCTCCCCCCAACGAAACTAAATTGTCAGCGAATAAGAAAATTGTCTATATCGTAGCCTAATTTATTAACTGAGTTTAAACAGGTAAGAAAGAGCACCTTGTGCAAGCAACAATTTATCGATTAAGGCTTAAAGTTAACACGGGACGAAAGGTGTGCCAAATAATGTATTTTTAAGTCTGAGAGCTATATAGCCGAATTGCGGTATGACGTCATTAACTCATTGGCATAATTTAGCATAATTGGTATAATTGGCACAAAATAGCATAATTGGCATAATATAGCATAAATCCAACTTCAAGATTCCAAAAAAAAGTGTTCATAAATCGAAAAGGCAAAGCACAGTTGATAATTACCAAAGCTTTGAGCTCGGTATGTTGAATGCTCTTCAAGTTATGTATTTCAAAATTAAAGAGAAAAAAGTTACCTCCAGCCATGGAAGTCTATAAATACGGACGCTCAACAGTTTAGTGAGTACTGAGTGTTCCATGCTCTATCAAATGATGGACTCATTTTGTTTGAGGTTAGTTGAAATGAGTGAAGTTGAATTTGTGCTTAATTATGTTAAAGAGCCCAAAATGTAAACAATGACGTCATCAAAGATCCGCCTATACTATCAGAATTCTACTATTTTGTAACGAGAAACAAAAATAAAAATATTTATTAATTCCAGCGCGTCCAGCATATTTGAGGAAGGCTATGTGAAGGAAGGCAGTAAATTTTACAACACCTACTCTAACAAAGTGTTCGGCGGCTGGGACATGTGCATCATGGAGAATCATGCGGCTAAACTGAAGGCTATGAGCATCAGACAAGATGTCGAGGTACAAATAATTGTATTCAAAGTGCCTCCAAATGATGGGTTACAAAACTCTCATTGATTTACTTGTCTCCATGCGTTTCTACTAAAGAGGTTGGGAGAATTTTGTACAATTTCATATTAGGGCCTGTTTACATGGAGGTGGGGTTCCCGGGTAGGTGAGGTAACTCGGCGAAGTGGGGTAACCCGCCTGTTCATACAATCTCTCTTTTTATCTTGATCACGTTTACATGAGAGGTGGGGTACCCCACCGAGGCGAGTTACCCGCTCAGCTAGGGCGGATAACCTGCCTAGGTGGGGTGAGATTTTGTAAGTATTTTCTCATGTAAACACTCAAAGCGGGGTATCCCGCCTAGCTGGGGTGAGGTAACAGAGTTTCTGGAGGTTCATATTACAGTAGCAAAGCCTGCCAAATTCCAAACAAAATGGCTTCTCGCGCTTATTAACCTTGCGAGCTTTTTTTCGCAAGCATTATCTCACAAATCTCGAAATTTCTGAGGATGAAAACGTATCACGCGATAGCATCGAAAAAGTTTACCCCGGGGTGTTTAAGATTGCATGTAAATGCGGGCTTGTTTTCGACCGCGGGTAGGCGGGTTACCCCACCAACCTGGGGTGCCCCACCTCCACATAAACAGGCTGTTAGAGAATTTGGATTTCAATTTCCTTACTTCTCATAAATAACTAACTAACCAACTGAATTTCTATGGATATTGCAAAGCAAAAATAGATGTTGATAATCTTTGTGGGCCGGTAATGGGGTTTAATTAAATGAGAGCTGTATGAAGGGAGTGGACAAGAGTTTTCTTAACTCTTATACTGAAACGAAAGAGCCACTTTCAACAACATTAAAGGTTGGGGTACGGGCTATCATCTGGACCCAAAGAATTGAACGATAATTGCAATGCGGTTCCTGGAGGAATTATTTTTATTACTTTTCTCTTCATAAAAACATAACAGTTCTTTTTGCTTGCACACAAGTGTTGAATGTTACAACATTTTGTAAATGCACGTGCGACCTTTTTGAATAAAAGCAAACTATTTGCTCCATCCAACAGACATGCGCGCAATTTGAATTTGTACCAATTGCGACCTATACTTAAGGGACATTTAACTTCTACTGTTTTGTGATATGCATATTAACAATATACTCAAATTAATGTGATATGTTTCAGGCATCAATTGCAGAGGATATAAGACTTCAACATCTTGCCAAACGAACAAGAGGGCAAAAATGCAAGCTGTATACCCTCCGAATTTTCCTCAATTTCTTAATACTAGCACTGTCTGCCCTGGCTGGCTATGCAATATTTGCGGCTACTGATTTGTCTTTGAGGGTAAGTAGAGTAGACCTTATGTGTTGTTCAAAAATATTTAAGTTACGAGACACGCTTTTGTAGTCTAATTCACAAAAGCGACTTTTGCCACACTTATGGTTTTGTGGCTTAAAGAGAGAACTATCATGTACAAAGTTGGCTATAATATTGCAAACTACGGCACAAATTCAATCTATATTTAAACGTTTAGCTCAATATTATCAATTTCCTGAAGCACACAGTTTTGCTCAGAAGTGAAATAGCGACATGAAGCTATCTAGGACTCTGGAAATTTTCCGGGCTATATCCCGGAGAATAATCTTGGCTTAACCTAATGAGAAAAATTCTGCGGAAAGTTGGAAGAGGTCCGTGAGAACCCGGAAAGCCTAGAATTAGTCTATTAGCGATCAAGAACAGAATTATAGGGCTATCCCGGAATGTGCAATCCAATTTGCAATCCAACCTCTACCGACCGAATTTTTCATGATGGCACGGACTGAAAACGTGCATAATGTAGATAATATGTTGAAATATTTGTTGGGAATGATCCAGATTCATATAAGCTATTCAAAATAATAATAATAATAATAATAATAATAATAATAATAACAAACTTTATTACACATTCTCTTTGAGCTTTCAGTATCTAATTACAATATTCTAAAATTATTGCTAGGTATCTAATTACAGTATCGTAAAAAGTATTTGTAATAAAATTTTACATTTTAAAACTACATAATTTTAAAAATCCTATCTATACAATTAAAAGTCCTCCAAAAGCAAGCACTTCAATCTGTTTTTAGAAGGTCCTATTTGTTTATAGTTTTTCACATCATCGGACATGGCATTCCGCAATGTAATTGCTCGGAAGTGGAAGGTCCGCTGGCCAGATGCTCACTTGAAAAACGAAGTGTTCAACATGTTTCTGTTTCTAGTTGCCAAGGAGTGTACTTAAGACTTTTTCTAAAATTGTTGCACAAGTATGGTAGAGCTAAACCCTTAATGCACTTAAACGCCATAACTGTATCCCGGTACTGAACAGTGAGATGAACCGGTAACCAGTTCAACTCCCGTCATACTGGCGAAATATGCTCATGCTTTTTTGTGCCAGTTATGATGCGGGCAGCAAAAACTTGTTGGAGTTTTCCTAGGTTGATAAACGTTTTTTTCTTCGCGCTACCAGACGTCCCAGACGACAAGCAGCAGCGGCAAGAAAGAGTTCCTAGTGCTGGTGAAGAGTTACGCGTCCCCCCTGACTCTTTCCGTCCTCAACTTCGTCCTCCCCAACTTGTTCTTCTTCCTGTCACAGTTGGAGGACTGGAACCCAAGAGCCAAAGTGAACGTCGATCTTGCTCGGTTTGTAATTAGTCCAGTTTCGTATTTGCAGTTCCCGCTGATTACAATGACTACGGACTCGTTTTTACTGTGTTAGCCTCGACTTCATGTTATATTTTCATAAATACCAACAACTATGTATTGTTGGAGGTTCGGACTTGTAATCCTCCTCGCTGGTATTTATGTATATTCAACACCAAGTCGAGGGCAATACTACAAAAAAGTGTCCTTAGTCATTGTAATCAGCTGAAACTGGGAATACGAAACTGGACTATAAGTGTTTTTTGAAACAAAAAGCTCACTTGATTACGTCAAGCTTTAAAGGATGCTAACCATGATGCTTTGCGTTTTGTTCTTAGTGTTTATTCAAGATCTGATAACCGTTACTTGTATGACTTTATGTCCTGTTATTATAATAATTATTTTGTTTTATAAGTATTACCGAGATAGCGCGGGCCATTTTTCTGTTTCTTTGAGTGTTCATTAGCTCCAAGAATTATACGAGATCACAATATCTTATTGTCACGATAAATATTTTAAATAGTATTTGAACAATGAATGGATGAAAAGTAATGGAAACTTTGCAAGGAAGAGATCTGAACTAAAATTGTGGTTTAGCGACCGGAGGATTACACAAAACCACCGTTGCTAGACTTTTCAACTCAGCCAAAATGCCAATCTCAACCCGCAAAGTATTCTGGATGATCCAATTTTTTTAAGTGGCAAAAAAATCAATGAAGCTACAAACAAATTCGCTTTGTTTCATGATTTGTCTATCCATTTGTCTATTTTCATTCTCAGCCTCGGAAATCCTTAATCTTGTTCGCTCCTAAGAGTCTTTAAGGCCCCACTCAGCGTTGTCCTTTCAGCGTTGTGTCTTAAAAGGCGGAGATTTTAGCAAACGTTAAGCATTTACGTTTGACCAACTCTGTGTTCCAAGATTACTGCTTTTAACAGCAACCTATATACACGCGCTTCAGGTTCACTTGAGGCATAAATTCTAAAAGAGCACGATTCGAGACGATTAAAGATATTTAAGTTAGAAAGATGGATAGCTTTGGACAACGTGAAGAAAATTAAAATTGCTTTTGAAATGCCCAATAAATGAATCATTATAATGGCCTTTAGTAACACCTTGGTATATCCATATATATCAAATGTTGTGAAACAGTATAAAAAATATAACTAGAGGGGATAAAAAAAAGCCGAATCTATAGCAAAGCCGGTGTGAATGTGGTTATTGTCAGATGTCCTCTTGTGTTACAGAACTGTGTTGCTGAAACTGGCCTCCGTTGGCGTTTTGATGGTCTCTTTATATAACAAAATACGGTCGAAGTGCATGTTGGTAAGTAAGAGATCTCTCTTTTCTTTTCATGTATTCAACATGCTGCTGTGTTGTACTGTTGCCATGTGTATTAGAAACTAATGCGTGAGACCAGTAGGTTGTTGACAACTATCTGGTTTGAAACATAATGGTGAAAACTAAGGAGAAAACACAAAAATGTGTTTTATAGGATACTGTATTATAAACATAACTTTGCGATTCGGTAACTTGTAAACCGTTCTTCAGTCTGTAACTGTATTATAATAAAGTTATTACATTGGGGTAATTAGTTATGGAAACGATTCCATAATCCAATATTTTTAGCTCTTTCAATTTCTTGTCTCTTTGCGATTAGTGTTGGGAGAACGCCATTGGAGCGGAGATGTACAAATTGATTTGGACGGACTTCTTTGTTGCAGTGCTAGTCATAATATTGGTGGAAACTCCACGAAGGTAACACCAATCACAAAAATGATGACTCAATTGTATTTACAAACTGTAAAACCTGTAAATAAATAGCAGTTCTGGTGGAAAGGAGTAAAGGGAACGGTTTAGGGCTTTTTATCAACAGCGGGCTGCAAAAAATATAAAAATATCGGGGCTCACAGCATCGGCTGCTGGTCACGGAGGCCGTGTCCTGCAAGCGCTAGTCAAAGTACACGGTCTTGTGAAGTTTTTCACAGTTCGTGTGTGGTTAATTTCACTGTAGAACCCGGATGAAGAACACCTGCTAAATATTCAGGGTAAAGAGTCCCTTTCCTGCCCTTAGAATATCATCCATGTTTAAATCACAGGATTACCGGCATCTTGTTCTTGAGTATACACCTTGTTCTTGTATCATTGTCATCATTGCGTTTCCATTCTTATCTCTAGATGCGCTTTCTAATTTCTTCAAGCTGTTGCACATATTTTATCATAACATATTGCTCGTAAACATTGCTATTAAAATGAAAATGTGCTACCCACGATTTGAAAGTACCACCTTGTTCCGAGAGCCAATAGATTTCTGGTCGGCACTATTATAACAATAGATGGCAAAACAATAACCTATCGCCATACTTCTCAGGTAATTAACCGCACATCTTGTAGATAATTTTTAGTATGTTACAGAACCAACAACACAAGCTGCGAGTTTCTAAATTTATCATGAATAAATCAACAGTCACCTATTTTACAGTCGTACATACCGGATTGTATACTGGAAGATGGATCTCTACACGGTATTCTAAGCGATATCACAAGTTTCTTACTAAACTCAAGGTAATTTCTTACCCATTTTGTAACTTTTTTATCCAGATATGTTGCAGATAGAGTGACTAAATTTCAGCTTGGACGGAAGGTCGGTCGCCCGATGTTTAACATTCCTCAACACGTGCTGGAGCTCGTCTATGGACAGTCACTGATCTGGTAAGTCCATATAGAGACATCTTGTAAAACCGTATACAGACATCTGGTACTGATAACCACACGTAGGCATCCAGTAAGACCGTATACATAGTCATCTGCTTAGAACATACAAATATATCTGGTTATACCATACACAACCTTCTGTTAAGACCATTTTTTGATAAACATTTATATCTGTAAAGACCATACATTAATAATTCTGATTCATCGAAGTAAAAGTGATCGATAATGGACATTCACCGAGCAGCTGGGTGACTTTTTCTTCTGGACATTGATTGATATAGCGAATAAAAACTTTTGCCAAAAATTAAACCGTTATCCCTTGGTAATTACATTGGATAAAATGTAAACAACAGTTTCACTGAATGCTAAGGAATCTTGAGTATCGAGCTTTTAGATTTTGTAACTTATTAATAGAGTCCATCAGAGTTTAAATTTTAAACGTAAAGTTCATACACGTGTCTCCATTTGAACAGGATTGGCGCATGGTTCAGCCCTTTTATTCCACTCATGGGCTCCATCAAACTGGTTCTTGTGTTTTATGCAAAGAAGGTACGTTTTCAACTACTGACTGCACGAATAGTTTGTGGAGTTGTAAAGCCAAGCATAAAAGGTGTCAGCCAGGAGGCCCTATATAACAAATGTGTTTTAGAAAAAATACCACATACATGTAGATAGACTTATCATGATCCCGCAAAACAATACTGTGCTCTTGCCGATTAACTTTGTAGATAAGCATTAGCATATCAATGAACGTAATACTAATGAACTCTAATATATGCGTGCGTTTGTGTGTGTATCTGCAGAATAGGAAACATCGCTGTAGTTTTGATACTTACAAGTGACTTGACGAAAGACAAAAACGAACAACAAAATCAAACTGAACAGTTTACCAAACAAACCTCTACAGTATGAAGGCTGTACAGTATGAAGAATGATATAGTAGGACATTTACATCCTCGGAGATCCAAGTCGAACATCTTCGAAGACCCAGGAACGAAGGGCCGTCAGGGTGAGCAAAATTTCAAGGACGAAAGAAATGTAAAGGTGAATAGTAGGAGCTTAACTTCGCTCGACGTCCACGACTGATTGCCCTGGGTTTCCGATGATGGAGATTTTGATGAAAGAATTTTTGTACTGTTTCTATTTGTAACACATTATATATTCTTAAGAAGTCGGTGAAAATGTTTATACTTTTTGTTTCTTTCAGCTAAGTTTAATGCACAATCACAGACATCAAGAAAAAGCCTACAGAGCCGGCAGATCCAACTACTTCTTTATGATTTTGCTGCTCGTTACATTCTGCATGTGTCTGGCTGCGTTGTCGTATGGAGTCTCCCAGTGAGTACGAGGGAAAAACCAATGTAAACAGACTCTCTAGTCAGAGTTGGTTATCCTATGCATTGCTTTTTGAAGTTTTAAATCTTGATCAGACAAATTGTCTATTGCAGAGCTTTCCCTTATTGTTGTGATAGTATGGTGCATTTACACAAACAATACTTCCATTTAGCACTAGAAGTACTATTACAACTGCCACTACAGCTACCGCAACCATTTCTAACAACACTGACACTACCACTGTCACTAACACTAACACTAAGTCAAACTGCCATCACCCCTACCACTATAGCAATTACCGTCCGAACGACTTGTAAGCTCGTGTTTATTTGCTTAAAGGCAGGTACGCAGCACTACGATTACTACCATTGCTACCAATACTATAACTACTACCACCGCCATTAATATCACCATCACCACTAACATTATAATCAACATTACTATTACACCAACAATTTATTTTCTTAAATTGTTAATTTAACCTCCTTTTTTCTTAAATATTAGGGTGCGTCCTTCCAAGCTATATGGGCCATTTAGGTAAGTAATGATGCGGACGTTATGGTTTGTACAAAAGGAAGAAGTGGAAAATGTTTGTTGCTTCTTTGTACAAAATCATGTAGGTAGTAATATGTTTAAAATCAGGATGGACCCATAAAAAAGATCCCGATTTTAATGAGGACAGTGAGTAAAAACGAAATCAGTACAAGCGTGATCCTATATTAGTCAGTTAGATCTTTGTTAAATTTCGCGCATTTAACTTGGCGTGAACGGGAGTTCCACAACACGACATTATTACAACTGAAATTATGTTTGAGTAATTTTCCATCATTGATCTAGGTAGTGAAGACCAGCAGAGCGAGGTAGATGGTCGCTCCAATACCAAGTCGTGTTTCTGCCAATACGCTTACTGCCAAAATTTCTTTCTTAAAGATAAAAATTATAGAGATTGAGCCCGACGAAGCTAGTTTTAAGAAACCCACTGATGGTTAGTTGCTGTTTTGGTATTTCCTTTTGAGAAACAAAGTGTTGTCTTCCGTACAATAGTCCAGTTTCGTATTCGTAATTGCCGCTGATTACAATGACTACAGATTCGTTTTCACAGCGTTAGCCTCGACTTGATGTTAAATATTCATAAATATCAATGTAGATGATATTGGGCTATTTACTCTGTGTATTGTTGGGAGGCTCGGACTTCTAATCGTTCTCGCTGGTATTTATGTATATTGAAAACCAAGTCGAGGCTAACGCTGTAGAAATGAGTCTATGGTCATTGCAATCAGAGGTAACTGTGAATACGAAACTGGACTATTCAAACTTAGATGCATAATCTAAGTGTCTGTTTTATGATGTTTTATTGCCGGCATTAATTTGATTCGGTAGTTTCGGGACCTAACGCAAAAAGTATTCTTATTTTAAATTTAAATATAGTTTTTTAAAAAAATGAAACTAATTATACTTTGTGGCAACCAAATTTCCAGCTGGTAGGGAGCTGACTTTATCAGCTGATACTTGCAAATGTCGAGTGGATAGGTATCCGTCAGTATTTCTATGAAAAAATTACTAAAAACTAACTTTGTTTATTTCTAGGATTTCATGAAAATATGCTGAATAGCTTTTCCTTACCTTTAGAGCGTTTTTACTTGATCTCAAGAGAAATAAAAGATGCCGTGAAAAACAGGGCAGCCATAACGAAAGAAATGGCTTTATTGTTAAAGTTGCACCAACATGGTGCCATGACATCAGGTGAAAATGCTCAATATTCAACTTTTTATGCTATTTCAGGACCCAGGAGAGAATGTATGATATTATTCCAGCAACGGTAGAAAACTTTCCTACAGGTCTGAAAGGGCTCACCAAAATCTTTGGCTCAACAGTCTTTATGGTTGTGCTAATTTTTGTTGTATGGTAAGTATGTGTGCCATAATATTCAAGATAAGTCCATTTTGTGAATTAACTAAAGATTGGGAATTTGAAAGTTTGGGACGTATTAAGGTTTGTTGTCAGTGTATGTGTGTGTGTTTTCAATTTTCCAAACATCCTGGTTGTGCCAACCTTTTGTAAATGCAGTTGAATGCTAAGAAACAGGGTGTATTTGTCGCCCTGTCAAGCTGCTATGGGAACACAAATCGCAGTGAGAGTACAATGTTTGATAAGTTAGAAATATGTTGTTGCAATAGCAACAACTGGCAACAATCTGCCATGACATATCAGTACGCCTTTCGTAAAACTCAGTGGCATAAAAAAGCGAGAAACAGGTGAACTTCATTTGAAACATCTCAAGCACTAAACGTAAGTCAGATTTAGAATTAGATTTAGATTTAGATCTAGATTTAGATTTAGATAGCCCAAAGATTGATTGTAATCATTTTAAGAAAGCGTGTTCACTTTTTTACCCAAAGTCAGCATATCGATCTAGATAATTTTGCTATCCCTTACTTTTTAATCCATCTTAAAGTAGCATCCCATTTTTTACCATTATTTACTTTATATTTTTATCCTATGTTTTTAGACCTGTTGTAAATAGTTAGGTAGTAGAGGCAGTGTAGATATGTTATTATTGTAATTCTTTTATAGCTAGGAGGGCCACTAACTGTAATGTGTTACCGTCGATAAATAGAGCTGTTTATTACTACTACTATTATTATTATTATTAT
>JAOEHT020125123.1:0-12434 GCA_025448195.2 Parazoanthus atlanticus
ACTGTAGAGTACTCCTCCTACAAATCTGCATCTTGTGAGGGCAAAAACAAATCATGGATAACTGAACTATTGGGGGGTGGAGATCAGCCTGTTTTGTGGCTCAAGCAAAATAAGACTGCCTTGTATAACAGATACAAGCAGGAATGTGAGCAATCTGGTGTCAAACCAATCAGTTTTACGATGTTTTACAATGGCATTTCAGCAGGGAATTTTAGAACAATGGCAGAAAAGGCAGGGCTCTGTAATATTTGTACGGAATTGGGGGCTGAAAACTTCATAGCTCTCAATGAACTGTTGGTACAAATCGGCAAGCATCTTAAAGAAAATGATATGCTAGATACAACTGAAGAACTCAAAGGAAGGGCCAAGTCTCTGAAAGGGTATCTACTGTCAGAATTCCAAGCCAACTTAAAAACACATAGTGACTGTGCTACCCACTGTGCTGGACTTTGGTTGTCAGATCATCCATCATGTGGCAGTGCTTCTGAACATCAGTTAAATTGTAGTAGCTGCCTTGAAAAATTTCAGCTCTTTAGAGACATTGAAGAAAAGATTGACACTCTTGAAAACAGTGAAATGAAAGAGAAGTTTGGCAAAATAGAAGAAAACATGAACAATTATATTCATGGACATATTGTGTGTGGAAAATACCAGCGAGAACAATTCTTAAATGACATCAACAGTCTGAAGCCTAGAAATGCAGTCGTGGTTGCTGACTACATGATGAAGCTGTTATTCCAGAAGTTATTTGAACCACAGAAAGATTGGTTCGCAAAGAAGGGTGTTTCCGTTCATGGTTCAATGTTTCTGTATAGAAAGGAGGAAGGTGGAGAAATTCTAACAGAATTCCATGATTTATACAGCGAGAGTGATGATAAACAAAACTGGTTTTTTTCTGTTAGCTGTTTGGAAGAGTCCATTCGGAACTTCAAGCGGCTCCATCCAGAAGTAGACAGTTGTATTCTGTGGACTGACAATGGTGCACACTACAAGAACACATCACTGGTTTCATGGCTTCCAAATCTCTTCAAATTCACTGGTCTAAAAGTATCCCATTTTAGAAATTTTGAACCTCAGAAAGGCAAAACAAAGCTGGATGGCCATTATGCAACACTAAAATTTTCTTTAAAACGTTTCAGGAGAGAAGGAAATGATGTTATGTCTGGTGAGGCAATTGAGAAGGGAACCAATGGACGGCTGCGAGGAACCCATGTGTATGGGATAAACATTGACAGGAGTAGAGAGCCAGAGTCTGCAAACACAATGAAAGGGATTACAGACTACTCTGATTTTGAATATTCTTTTGAAGATGGGAAATTTAAGCATCTGACAGCTAGAAGCCAGACAGGAATTAGTGAACGGGAGAAGACCTACACCGCCAGTGAAATTGAAATGTTGTGGAAGGCCATGCCAACAGAGAGTTCAGGGGCAACAAGCAATTTCAATTTGGAAAAGGCAAAGAATGTGAAAGACTTGATCCCTAGACACAGAAAAGAAGGCAAGTCTGGGAAACAAAATGAAATGGGTGAATCAAGTACCGGTAACACTACAGGTCAAAAATTGCCACTAAGTACAGAAAACACTTGCCAAGAATGTGGCAAGGCTTTTTTGAGATCTGGTAATTTAAAGGCGCATTGTAAACAGGGCTCATGCGCATACTCACAAAGCAAGTTTGCAGAGAAAGAACCTATCCATAAAGCAATTTCTTTGATCAAAGCAAAACACTCAAGACCAGAAGTGTCACAGCCTGAAATGAGTATGGAGGAAGAGAACTGGCTGAATTCTATGGCAGGTAGTGCCAGCAAATTCAATCGCCCTGTGCGGACAAGCAAGCGATTTAGTGAGGAACAGAAACAGGTCATGATAAATTGCTACATGGAGGGAAAGGATGACAGAAACAAACGGTACACTGCTACAATGTGCCAGCTAGAAATGGTGCAGAAACTGGGAAGTGATTCAGCTCTGAAAGAGAGCCAGATCAAAAGTTTTTGGTCACGTTACCATCGTAAAAAGTAACGCCAAGAGTTAGCATGTATACAAAATCTTACAATAAGGGGACAACCATTTGATACTGTGGGAGGGTGGAGTGGAAAAATTGCAACCAAGGATTGTATTATATAATAAAAATGCAACAAAATAATTATTCAACCCCCTCCCCCCTTCCCCACTCATGGTGTCAGAATAAGAACTGTGAATGCGTGTGAAATTGCAAGAGACAAATGCTGGCCAAATTTCCAAGATGGCATCTCGAAATCCAATTTTTACAGCAAAATAATGAAGTGTGTAACTTTTCTCGACCAAAAAAAATCGTGATTGACCTTTCACAGTGGACGGAGAAAAGCAAGATAAGCAAACCTGGTATGTTTTCAAAAAACCTTATCTTTTGTATATTTTTCCTGTTTTTTGCAAATATGTGAGCTTGGTTGGCATTTTTCTGACATGTTCCCCCATGGTATTAAATGGCCGTCCCAAATCAACACAATGTACCAGTATAGTTCGTCAAAGTCACTTGACAAGTGCTACAGTAACACTGTCTGACAGCAGGACAAATCCTACTGTATAACAATTCCCCTGATCAAACAAGCTAACACAAAACGAATTTGGTTGTATCTGTAGTGTCTTTTGGTATTCTCCATAACCGTTGCCAATGTTGTTACCAATGTTCTCTGGTCCAATTCTTTTTTGGCAGCAAAAGCATCAATCACAGAGATTTGAGCAGCTTTGTCCTACTCGAACTCTCGTGATACCACTCATATCTGCAAAGTTCCTGACTTGTATGAAGTGTGTTGCAGCAGTAACTTTCCTCTCGGGAAAATTGTTCTTTCCATACACGACGTTCAAAGCTTAAACCTAATTTTAAGAGAATAGAACACAGTTATTGTCAGTGCCTTAAATTTTTTAATGAACAGTGGTCAATTTCAGTTGCAAAGTAAATAATATAAGACAAGCGGTAGAAATGACAGGCTACTCTCACACTGTAAACTTGTGTTTTTGGAGCTATATACCCAAACATAATATGATATTTAGAACCTTTGTTGGAAATCGTGCAATGATGCAGGACCGAAGATATTTGAATTTCATGCACCTTCCCATCTTTGGCCAATGGAACAGGATAGCGAAACTAAGAAGCAACTGTCAATTGTTTATCAGATCAAATAGGTCGCACATACGGAAAACGTCTTTTTTTTATCGAAATATTAAAAACATTTTGATTTTCGTATATACATGTGCGACCTGCCAAAACTTGTCACAGCGATGCGGGGTGTGCGCGCGCTGTGTACATTTCAAAGAATAACTTTAAAGTAGAACATTATCTCGAACTGATTTATTACAGTTATTCGACTGAGATAATTCAAGTATCGATAATTCAAGAAACAGAAATACACTTAGGTAATGTTAAACAAACATGTAAGATATACATGAGATGATTCAAGTATGTTGATTCGCGAAAAAGAATGCACTTGGGAAGTGGTGGACAAACATGCAAGCCTGCGCGATGATCTACAAGTATAACTGGAAGAATCACACAATCAACTCCAGAAAAAGAACACGTGAATTAGCCATTCCATAGCGCAAATCACCGATAAAAACTTACATTTTGAGCTAAAATATCGCAACTGGATCAAGTCGCATCTGAAAAACGACTGATTACAGTAAATAGTACATTCAATTAGCTGTTATTTCGTAAAAAGTTTGACTTTGGACATGAAGTATTACTATTGTGTTTCGAGCTCAACATGAAACCCACCGCCAAGAAAAAGGCCATAAAACTACAGTGTCAAAGCAAAACTTGCGAAGAATAGAATAGTTTTTCCGCTCAAACTAGAAGAGAGCTCTTAAACGGCTACAATGCAGTAAACCAACTTATAAAAATCGTCTGGAGACAAAATAATACCAAGACAGCGATAACTGTCTGAATGAATTGACCAAAATGCTCGGCAACTTAAGATGAATTTGTATCACGGAAAATGTTTAAGCAACGCCACTTCAAACTAAAATATCGCCTCTGGTTCAAGTTCTTACACCGATATAATTTGTACCACTTCTTTCGAGACATACATAGGTTGCCGTTTCTGTTATAAATTATTTTGGACATCAAAATCCATTCACAGTGAAATCAACCATGTGCGTGTTTTACGAAGTGGCACCAACACGAAAACAACAACACGAAACGCCAAAGAAATGTCACAGAAACCGCGCATTTCCGACTGGAAAGTTCGATATCAATCCCATACAAACAAAAAATAGTCTTCCTGAATCAATCCTCGCTGGATAATAAAGCGTAAACTTTGCAAATAGACCTGAATTTTTTTTAAAGTAAATACGGCGCCATTCTCGACAATTGGCACATAATCTAAAACCACTCGCACCGAGAGTGGAGCATTTTGAAAGTCTCATGTGCCATTTTGGTCGTTATAGTCGGCAACTCATGTACTTGGTTAACCATAGATTGCATGTTTCGATTGTAATGATTAAAAAAATAGAACTTACCTCGGTTTCCATTGACATATTTGTTGCAGTACAAAATAAACACCGGTAATTTCCTGTGAAAGAGTCGGCGACTTTGAGGCTTGCTCTTTCTTCAATTTTCATCCATTATTAAAGCAAAGTCAAAAAATGTGCTTGCTGTCCCTGGAATTTTGTTAACATAAAAGATCAAATGCATACATGCCCTATTTCAGGCACAAAGTCATTATGAACGCTGAAACCAGCACATGCACGTGCACGCACAATTGAAATGTCATCGATTTTTGCCAGTTAGAAAAGAAATTATGGTATTTTTGGCCGCGCGTTGCTCGAATTTCAAAAAAATCCTGTCTTAATTACCATTAATGAGTACAAAAATTATAACACACACACTTGTTTTTCTCAGAATCGAGCAGTCCTGCTACTCAGACGTGTCAAGCTGGCTTTAGTGCAGGACTCAACAAAGATGATACTGTGGTGTCAATGGGACTCCCAGGCTTTATAGGTACATGTACATGTATATATATGCATGCAACAAAAAATATTGGATATGCAAATCAAAACCAAGATAAATTTAAAAATTCATAATATTTAATATAATAAAACGTGTAACTTAAAAAGGATAGTAAAAAGAAACACTTTACACCAGCTATAGAGGCTTGCCAAAACATATACCTGTTAAAAGACACCTCTACTTTTCCTTCTTTCCTTAACATAAACACAGTCACTGTACCACTTCAAATTAATTAAAAAAAGGGAGGTATACATGTAGTGCAAGTAGAGTGCAAAACTTTCAATAAATTAAAATACAGGCATAATTAACTTAATCTATAACTTATAACATGTATAACATAACAGAAAATGTGAAGTTCTAGCTGATTGAAGTATTTTACTGTGATATATGCTATATAATATATATTTAATACATGTAAAAGTGTACAACAAGCCAGCATGTAGATCTAGAGCTTGGTTCAAGACCACTAAACGAAAAATGTTATTCTCAACCTACTGTACATGTATTTCTTTGAGCAGCTCGATCATTCAGGATCGTTTTAATTTGTTGTTCAATTTATAAGCCCACCCCCTCCCCCCAACACATTCACCGACACACACACATTGGTCACCACCACCACCACCCATTTATAAGCCCACCCAAAATCCCTTAGGAAATTGTATAAGCTCAAAGGCTTATATTTATGGTACTATATAGTTTGGAGACTTCTAATTAATCCAAAACTTCCCTGAAAGATAGGCCAGTGCAAGAGCAGGTTTTAGGGAGGATCTGACCAAATAATTTGTTTTATTTCATGTGCAGGAACAATAAGCATTGCTTTTTCCCAGGAAAACAACAATCGGTTTCCTTTAGCAAATACGGAAGTTTTGGGTCTGGCTTTTGGAGATATGATGGGTAAGTATCAGTGTTACCATAACATGTACATCAGCACCTTCAAAACCAAATAATATATACAGTACACTCTTCTTTTTTATATTTAGCACCTTTTTATTGTCAAGGCTGGTCCAAAATCGAAGAACATGCTCAGAACACACCTTAGGCTGGAACTAAGAAAGGAACATTTATTTCTATAATTTTGAAAATGAAGAGAAGAAATGAGAAAAAAGAGCTACTGTGATGTACTACTTACATGCATGTACAGTATCATATGAAAAAGCAGTGCAATTTCAATTTTATTTTGAATTTGGTAAATAAACATGCAATTCTGCAGTACTAGTAATCACAGCCATTAAATTCATTCAGGTACCTGTACATGTATATTTTTATATAAATGTTAGTATAATGTACATTGGCAACCCTAAAATATAAAACAACAAGAACATTCTAGCAGCCTCACCCCAAAAGAGAGATGTTCTTTTTTAAAAAAGTGTACCCTGTCTTGAGTTTGGTTTAGGGCTTCTGGCACTCAAATCGTATTTCAAACAGTCGCACAGTGCGGTACCAGCCTCAAAATTAAATTTATGCCTGCATATCTGTGAATCATGATTGGTTCTCAGTTATAATCTTTTTAGACTGCGAGCAGTCTCTTCCTATTCCTCAGAACACAAAAATCGAGTGGCAAAGCAGTGAGCGAGTCGGTGAGCCATGAGGATCACTCTCTGACTGCATGCAGGCTTGCAGCTTCACTGCTTGATTTTTGTGTTTTCTTGATTGATTCTGAGAAATAGGAAGAAACTGCCCGCAGTCTATAATCTTTTGTGGTATATTGATGGAAGACCAAATAGCTCTAGAATAAATATTTGTTTTTGAGGGTCACACAATAGCAAAGGCAATCTGCGAAATTGTCTTTTCCTAAATTTTTCACATTATTTTCTTCTTTGTAAATTAGCCTGATCTTACTCGCTTTTACATGTATTAGGATGTTTAGAAGTCATGTCCATCCATTTTTGCAGTATATGTTGGTTGTTTCATCAGGCTGCTTGCTTATAATAGAGTCATCGCTACCTCTGTCTTGTCCAATCCACCTGTTTGTTTGCTATTAAATTTTCTGCTGCTAAACACACACACACACACGCACGCACGCAAAAGAAATCGCAGAACACTGTACTTGCTGACAAATACACATACTGACACATACACGTACATGTTTGCACATGCGCACACACACACCTACACTTGCACATTTCTTTCTTGGAAGAAACCGTCCTTTCGCATTAATTTTTATTACTGTACCTGATATACTATTATAGTTATGCTTATAGTGTAAGTTTGTTAGCCCACCAGGCTCCTCCCTGACCCCCTCTGCGATGAGATGATGCAGACAAGAAAAGTCTTACATGTTATATTAATTTTCTTAAATGTTTGTCTTCAGGTTATGCTATGACGACAGGATACTTTCATAGTAGACAGAAAGAGGGTAATATACATGCCTTCTAACTTTTTCTGATATACAACATTTACTGTTGTAAATTTACTCATTGTAAATTGTTATCTAATTTAATAGGTATAAATAAATTCGTTGTTGTTGTTGTTATTGTTGTACTGTGGTGTGAAGATTTATTTATAATGTACATGTACTTCGAAAAATTACAATAAATGACATGAAATGTGATGACAATTAAGTGTTGTCATTTTATCCTAATTTCAGATATCGTTAGCAGCTCCCCAAGATCAGATAAATTTAAAGGAAAAGTAAGTTTCCCCATCTATTTATCGATTCACTCCCCCTTCCCTCCTTCCCCCTCTACCTGCACATCAATCTGTCTGTCCGTCCATCCATCATTTTTCATCACTTTTCTTGTCTTCTCTCGAGTTTCAAATTGCATTGCATTGTATTGTATTGTGGTTCTTTTCTTTGTATTACAACAGATTCTGTTCTGTTGGACTCGGAGTAAGACACTGTTTTCTTGGTGCAACAACGTACGCTACATTATATAAAAATATAATTTTGTTTGTTTGTCGTGGCATTTTCAAGGTGAAAAGTTCAATTGTGCTTCACGCCTTAGCTCAATTCTTGCCTAACGTAGAAGTAACAGTGGGTAAAAACAAGAAACCCTTTTGGCATCTAAAATAATTCAACTGTGCAAAGGATTTTAGAAGTATGTGTATATATACACAGCTGGCAGACGAATTGTTTGAGTTTATTATAGTTTCAACAGTTATAGTTATGTGTACTACTGTACATATATATACATGAATGTTTGCTAGTTCAACAACATGACTTGAAGTACTGGTACGGTCCCAGACTACATGTAGCAAACTACCATATATAGTTTTGAGCACTGCATAGGTTTAGATTTTAAACTTGGGTTAATTTAAGTACTAATCTACATGTACTTTTACTGATCCCAGAAAAATTAGTGCTAATTTTTCTGGGATCAGTTGCTCAAAAGTACATGAACCCATGGCCAATACTGGGCAGTGTTAAATCCTGTTTGAATGAAGACGGTTAAATTGTGTGAAATAAAGTAATGTGTTTGCACTTTCTGTTTTATATACTGTAACTCCAATACCTTGATACTTCTCTCATACATGTAAAAGGGGCAACTTCTCATTGACTGAGCTAATACTGCCCCCTGCCTATACATAAGTCCCTTGGTTATAGGCCCATAAACAAAAGCATAAAATGATTCTGGTTATAGCTAGTACCCCCTGATTCACATTGTACATTGTAATCCCCCATCCACCTGTACATGTACATACAAATTAGGAGGGTATAATGCTATGTAGTAGAATAAGTTTTAGACTACAAGCATAACTTTATTTCTGTAACATTAAATTTAATGTAACCAGATATTCACTGCTTTACTGTGGTACCGCATTTTAGACATACTGTAGTAACAGTAACAAAAAACCAGTATGCTGAGTTGATTAAAGACCAGTAATTGGAAAACATATATTCATTTGATTATGCGTATGTTAGTTGCGAATAATTTTTTTGAGCAGCTCTCATTTAATACCGCTTACAACTCCCCGGGATCCCTTAATATGCCCACCCAAAACCCTTTACAAAATCGTGTAATATTGCATTGCATTGCACTGCTCCCTCTTGTCTTTCCTCGTCTCGTTTTGTCCCGTCAAATCTTGTCTCTTGATTATTCTAGTCTCATCTCATTTAATATTGTACATACATGTATCTTCTTGTCTCGTATCATCTTGACTTGGCTTGTCCTTTCTTGTCTTGCCTACAGCAATACATGTGTGTGTTTGTTTCATCACATCTTGTTTTGTTATGTCTTATTTCAGTTCATAACATTTTTTCTGATTACATCCCATTCTTATCTCATTGTGACATATAATACAATTTATTGGTCTGTTTAGTTTTGTTTCAGTTATTTCAATAGTAGTGTCCATCCATCCACAGCTATTCTAAATGAAAATATTTATTTCCATCTGTTGTTGTTGTATGTAGGTTGTAATATTTAGTGTCACAAGAAGCGACAATATCGCAGTAGACTTACAATCAGTATACCCCAAGAAAAGTGATAACATTCAGGTATAGTACAGAACGTGTACATCCAGTGTTTTCAGTTACGTTTTACTAGATTTTTTATCTATAATGATTCTTTTTAGTGAAAGAGGGGGGGAGGGGTACGTAGTAGGGATAGATAGTTTTGATTGACTATAACCCGCTGTGGGGCCCAAAATTTACTGCTTGCAATTGGTTGGTTGCAGGGTCTTCTTAAATGTAGTTTAGATCGTCATGCTGGTGCCATAAAAGTATTTGTTGTAATACACATTCTGTCTCTAATGAATGCATCTCTCAAATAAATATTTTGATAAACAAAGGTTGAAATAGTATTTTTTTTCGCAGTAAGGTTGGGTGTTAATACAAGCTGAAGTTACGTTTCGTGTGTTAGCAATTCGCAAGCAAAAACCTGCATGTAACTTCCCACTTGAAAGATAAGCATAAGCACTGCTGCATTTGATAAATAGATACCATTACTGTCCCACAGCTTGCTTGTGTTTTTAAAACCAACCTAAAGCTAATTCTTACCTCCAGTCCTTTCTGCATCCCAGAGATGCAAAGGATATGAATTTCGTATAGAATTGATTTTTTTTTTTGCGTAATTATATAGATTTTTGCATTGATGAAAACACTGTACAGTACTAGTGGGCGTTGCATATAGTTTTTTTAAAGTGGGAAACACTTTTTCAATTCCCTTTGTCCCTTAAATTCCGAAACATCTGTGACAAATTCTTAAATTTCCTCCCGAACTGTATAGTGCTCGGACCCCATCCCCATGTATTTATTGACCATTTCCTTTATTGTTATTTAGGAAGGAAGCTACTTCGGAAGTTCTTTGTGTGCCGTTGATCTCAACAATGATGGGTAAGACCGCCACTCATCCCAAGGGTTACTATGTCTAGAATATAGATTGTTGCTACCGTTACTCAAATTGTCCAAAAATGTAGAACAATATCTTAACTGTTCTGTACGGAGCAGGTAAGAATATATAAATTACCAAATTTTGGAGTAATGAGTACTTCAAAACTAAATTATTGGACAAAGAATGTTCATTATTTTATCTGTAGCTGGTACAGTCGCCTCCCGATAACTCAAACCTTGAAGGGAAACGCAAAAATATTCGAGTTTTTTTGGAGTTCGAGTTGTCGGGAGTGAGTTAGTGAGAAAATTAGTTGAAGTTAGAACGAATTTAGTTTAAGTTAGTGGGAGGTTCGAGTTATCGAGGGTTCAAGTTGTCAAGAGACAACTGAATATGTGTGTACCAAGGTTAGTGGTACACCAAGTTGGCGGCCAAAAATGTAATGTAATGTACAAATCAAGTTGTTTTTGAATTAAAATGTTTGGATTCACTTAATAACACTTTTGTTATCACTTTAGTAAATTATGTATATTATGATTTCCTTCTGGCTTTTCCTTTTTCCTTTTTCTGTTTTCGTTTAATTTTTCCCATGTATTTTTACTTGTTGTATTATGGCTGCACAACCCGCTCTTCTGTTTCTAATTATTCAATGTAAGGGTACTTGACTCGATTAACCGTCACCAAGGGCGGCTAAGTACCCCTATTTTCAACGGCCCATGTATGTCCTAAATTTCTGGCTTTTCGTGCGATAGTCCCGACCAGGTTTGTCCTCAAAAGTTGGTTATTGCGAAGGTCCTTAGCATTATTGGTTCAAGACATAAACTTCATCTGTGAAGAAGTCCGACTAGGTTTGTCCATAATAGTTTGCTTTACCTTGAAATGGGAAGAGTAAAAAAAAGTCATCAGTGCAAATTGAGGTCTAACCGGTTTGGAACCGGGAATTTGGAAATTTGTTAAGACATCCGACGAGGTTTGTCCGTAATAGTTACTCTACCGTGAAATGAAACGACTAAAAAAATTGAGGTATACCCTCCAGTTTTAGCGATGTGGGACCGGGAAGTTGCAAATTTGTTAAAATCGACGTTTGTCTCTAAAACTAAAAGTTGACTTTTAAGAGACTCAGTTTTTGGAATTTATGAAATTGATTGGCTTTTTTGATGGATTGTGGAGGACACACATGGAACATGAAAATTGTTAGTACCTAGCCGCCACCGACGAGGAAACGGGACCCTGCAGGGCTTCGACTGCAAACTATAGAGCGTAAAGAGTATCTCAGTAGAGATTTCACATAAAATCGAGCATAGTGTATTGTATATATATATATATGATGGATAGAATTTAGAATATGTACAAGTAATTCGAACAAAATATTTGAATCCTGCCTCAAAACACGCAAATGCTACGTTCGTCATGCGCGCGCATGAGCCAATCAAATCACAGTATCCCACATATATTGTATGACTATTTTTCAACCTCTTTGAACATTTACGAAAATTACCGGTAGACCTACAAACGTTGTAAGAGTAAGGAGGGAACCGATGTACCATTACTTACAGATAACAAACAAAGTTTTCAAAACAAGAAAAATAGAGAAAAATAATTGCTATTTTAAAAAAGTGACCTTGTTTGACATTTACAGATTTCTGGCAGCGGAGGACTGGTAACAGGTTAAGTCCTGAGGAAGATGGCGGATTTGAATTGACGCATGGTTTTGTTTTGGTCACAATTTAAAAAATTCCCTTTCCTGTAGCTTGATCCAAAATTAACATGCAAACTCGAGCTGCAAGGACTGTTTCCAAGGTATTGTGTTATCTTGTTTGGTTGTTTGTGTTTAGGAAACAAGCAAATGGGGTTTCGTGTTAATCAGAAAGTGCGTCGTGGCACTTAGTCTTACTCTTAGAATCGAAATGTCACGATGCCTTGACATTTTCCCCGGGTAGTTTAATAATCAGATGTGTTTAAATGAAGCATTTTGCGACAGCTCTACATTGTAAAGTTTCGTGTCAAAGTTGAAGCTCGCTTAATATCGTAATAGCGAGTCGGCAGTTTTCTTCTAACTGAGTTTGAGTTTGTTTTTGTTTCAGACAATTATTCATTGACCAGTCAATACATGACTTAGCATATTGTAGTGTGACTGTCTGTAAGAGCGTATGAATTCCGCTTCATGTGAAACTCTGGGGATGGTT
>JAOEHT020125263.1:0-12430 GCA_025448195.2 Parazoanthus atlanticus
CCCCTCCCCACAGATCTTTACTCAATACGACGATGATTTTCGCTCTAGCTCTAACTTAACTTTCAGCCTCCAGAACATTCGAACAGTTAAGACTCAAGAAGATGTCAGATATGTTCAAACCTCAATATAACGTTAGCAATACCAAGGTTGCCCAACAAAGTTTTAAAAATGTACTTTAATTGGCTGTCATGTATAGTGAGCTAACTAAAGTCCTCGTCACACGCAAGGTTTTGTTCTACGATTACCTATGATACCGTACGCCACGATAGCGTACGACAAAAACTTGGGTTATCGTAGCGTGTGACGGCACCTACGATAAGATATCCTACATTTTTTGTCGTGGCCGTAGCGTAGCGTAGGAAATCGTAGGGTTTTGGACATGCCCAAAAAATTGGAACCAAAATTGAGTATTGAAGGAAATCGTAGACAATCTAACGATTGTTGCAATGTGTGCGCATATCCGAGTGTGGAGAAAAATGTTGATCAAGTGGACCAAGGAATCTGAGGACCGAATGGTCTTTTCTCTGAAAAGATACGTAGCAAGGTATATCTTGCTTTTCTTTCGCTCCTTGCGTGCAATCTTTTTTTCGGTTGCAAATTATTATTTTTTGCGTTTTTTTCTCCTTGTTTTCCCGTAAACTTTCCGTAAGGCTTCTAGGCGCGAAAACATTTTTTTCATCCGAATCGATCTTGTAATTTTGTACATATTCTTCCACTTCCTCTCTCCCCACCCCACCCCATGATATCAAGTGGTCCGTCCCTTAGCAACCAGTGTTTTGCCTTATTGCTCTGGTTTGTAAATTTTTGTGGATGAGTCACAAGAGGGCAGCAATGTTGCTTGTCTTAGAAAATTCAAACTATCTCTGCCTCCATCAACAAGATGATTCTTGCAAATTGGTCAGCGGTTTAAGAGTAAAGTACATACATAACTAGTATATAAATAAATACATATATACACAAAGTAAATAAACGAAATATCAGAACAGAATATCAGTCATTATAATTAGTTCTGTCATCAGTGGTTATGTACAGACAAAGTCATATGTCTTGACCTGCCCCATAATGCTAAATGCTGTTATAAATATGCTGTGAGAAAAACAACTATTGAACTTTTAGTTTTGCGTATTTTTATTTCTTAATAAATTTATCTATTTTGATTATTGCAGCAAAAACTATATACAATCTGATAAGTTGACATCAGAGATTGACATATATTGAGTACTGAAAAATACACCCATGCCTGTAACTTCAAGAGATGGTCTATATACCGTATTTATTTGATTAACCGCCCTGGGCGCTTATTAAATGTTTGGACCTTGAGAGTGGGCGCTAATTCGAGGTTGGGCGCTTATTTGCATAAAATACGGTACTAGCCATCACAAATATATGCAAATTATTTTAATAAGGAACTAGTAGAATAAGTAATAAAATGTAAGTGCAGAAGAAGTCTTTCTGTTCTGTTAACCCTTTCGCTCCTAATCTTGAGTGTCAAATGATGAATTGCTAAATTCTCATACCTGTCTCATGTATATTTCCTATCAATAAGTTGGGAGGATTTAGCACTTCATCTAATAGAGTTTGAAGTAGATGATCAATACTATTCAACCTATTATATACCGAACCTGTAAGAAGATAGAAATTGATAAACCTGGTGGGACTACTGTCAATGGCTAAAACAATTGAAGAGCTCGGTGCAAAAACGGCCTAAGTGACGATTTCAGATGACTTTTTAAAATACTGGGAAATTTCTAGGCTTTTTGTCTGCTACACTGTTTCTTAGGCTAATCTTACATAACAAAATAGTTTTCTGGTCACTTTTCCGCTATAAGTCCAGGAAGGGAGGGGGAAATGTTTTTACCCCCAGCAGAGATTATGGGCTTTTCGTGCCATTTTGGAATCAGGTTCTTTGATAGAAACAAACAAAGTTATTAGGTAATGTTTGAGAGGAAAGTCAACTGGGATTACAAGAATAACGTGTTGGCTACATAATATGAGTCCAATGGCCACTGTAGCATTGCATGAAAGTGGAGAATTCCGAGGTTTTGTGAAGGGTGTTTCAAAATCGTAACTTAGGCCATTTTTGCACCGAGCTCTTCAAGTATTACCATCAACTTGTCAAAAAAATTGCCCCCTCCAGAAAAATAATGGACAAGTCTGTCCCTTTGGGAGCGGTCATTGTTTATGCAAGGGAAGGAGGTGGATGATTTTTCTAGTGTTAACTCAAAAGCTTCACAACCCCTCCCCAGAGCAATTGTTTATTTTCAGAACCCTCAAAAAAAGTCATAACCTCATACATTATACCTTTCTATCAGTCAAAAATTAATAGTTCCTTCCCTTAAAACTTCATAAGCCCTCCTCAAATTCATCCACCCCTTCTCCCAGTCCTTCCTTTTTGGATCACTTTTGGATCACTTTTGTGTCAGATTTCAGGTTTTACCACACCTCGGTTTTGATAGCTGTGTAGTCCAATTGCATGCTGGGACCACTTGTGATCGCCACAAAGCTCAAAAGGACCTTCGTTAATATGCACTGTCAAAACCAGTCTCCCATAAGCTAATTTGATTCACATATCAACAGAGTATAAATTTGGGGAAAGCTATCTCTTCATATTACGGTTATTTGTTATTTTTCAACTACAGATTCCATCAACTGGTTCACACAGGGGTGGTTATGAATTAAAATGTAGTAACACATAAATAAAGGACCTTCTTAGCTGTGTGAACGAGTGCTGACCCAATCAATTCTGCCATTTTGTATCTGAGACAGAGTTGTTTTTGCTGGAACTCTATACTTTATACTGTATACTAGTGAGACTACAAAAACAAGTTGTTTGCACCAAAACTAATGGGTTATCATGTAATCTTGCCAAGGTACAGATCCAAAATGTGACGAAAAGTAAGCTAACAACTCATCCCTTTGCTGCTTTGCATTTTGTGCAGGATTCCGATTTGAACTCGCACACAAGCCAGGTAGTACTGCATCATTTCTCCAGGCACCAGCAGCAACACTGTGATGAACTGGATCTTCCACATCACGTGCACTTAAATATGTGTGCTTGCAAGTTTCAATCAACAAGTTATGAAGGCAACAAGCAGCCAGAATGAGGCTAACAACCTTTTCTTCGCTAAGTTTGATAGTTGTCTGAAACACCCTGAACCTATTAACTAGGATACCAAAGGCATTCTCTACAACGCGCCTAGCTCGAGACAGTCGGTAGTTGTAGACTCTCTTCTGCATGTCAAAATTGCGCCGTGAATATGGTTTCATAATGTTGATGGGCGGGAAATGCGTCATCTCCAACGATGTGATAATGAATGGTGCTTGGAATGCCCTCTACAATTTCAGCAGGTGGTAAATTTAGAGTTTTCTTATCTAGTGCCAGCTTGAGTGATGATGTTGAAAACACACCGGCATCTACAGCATGGCCAGGTGCTCCAACATCCACATAGAGAAACTTATAACTGGCGTCGACAAGAGCCATAAGAATAACGGTAAAAAGCCCTTGTAGTTGAAAAATTCTGACCCACTGCCAGGAGGTTGTTGAATGGCTACATGTTTACCATCCAGTGCTCCAATGCAACAGGGGTAGTTCCACTTGGATTGCATTTCACTGGCTACATTTTTCCATCCTTCTGCCGTGTCTGGAAACTAGGATAAAGGCAATTAAAATTTTACATCAAGAAGCAGATGTTCAATATCGGACCAGTATATACATTCCACACATGTATGTCATTGTGCAATACGCATGATAACTAACTTAATATCTATTCAAATGGCCAACCACCTCTGGAAGAACCATTGGCATCTGATATCTCTGTATCTACAAGAATTACCAATTAAATGGAGGAGTTCCACATGTAAAAAGTACTATGAATCCCCCTTGGTGAAACGAAATATGAGCAGCCAGACAGTGATTGTTTTTCAATTTGGATCAAAATTAATGGCATTAAAAAACTGGGACAAAGAGTATCACATTATTATGTAATAGATTAAAATATTTTCAATCTCAAACTAGAGTAATGAGACAGTTTGAATTTTGTGGATTGACAGCAGTTACCTTCAAATATTTGTCCTTCATTACTACAAATAATGCTTTGCATGTGTCGTCGATGGCTTGTGCAATTGTACGCTCCCCTCTGAAGAGAAGACCCAAATCTCTGAACTTTTCACCTACAAAACCACATTAAATTATAATGTCGGTGATTTGCCTCACTCATCAAATAAATTTCAATTTTAGAAAAGTTGAACACCCAGTAAATATGTTTATAAATTAAAATAGAATTACTTACACGTGAATTAAAGTTATAAATCCGAACAAATTCCATCATTTCCCAGCAGATATATTTTACCAGGGACTTTTTAACCTTGAAGACTAGAACAACCATGTAGAAACAAAATTTTAAACCTAAAATCTATTGATTAATAAAACAAAATAGACGTGCTCTATGAGAAATGTTTAGTTTATTGTAACAACGCGAGCGAGTTTGTTTATGTTTATAAATGCATTGTAATTGTTACATATATAAATTCGCAAAGTTAGCTGTTACCTACCAATTGCACTTACCTGTGGCAAGAAATCTTAACATAACGGAGAGTTTTTCTCTTGGCGGGAGACTTTGTCGCATGTTTGTGCTTTCTTTCGCAATCAGCGGTGCAGCCAAGTCAAGTACTATTTCATAAGTTTGCCTGTCCAGCCGATGAAACTGGCGAAAGGTGTCGGGGTCTTCACAATTAAGCTCTTTAAGGAGGTTACAGTATGCTCCTTGCTGCCTGTTTCTCAAAATCCATTGCCTCGCCCACATTTTCTTGCGACTAGTTCCTCTGCTGCGACGTCTTCGTCGCAGTAACAGTAGCAGCAGAAGAACTGCTTTGGCCTTCTCGTCGTCCGCCATATTGGCGTCTCTTTGAAGTCCAGTGACGAAGTGACGTGTGCACACAAATATGCGATTTGATTGGCTAAATTGGCAAATCTAGCTGAGCTGGATTCTCACGTCGCGCGCACATGGTGAGGATTTTGCCTCGCGAGGCAAAAATTATCAAACATGACAGATATTTCTCACGACCTCGCGAGGCAAAAATCTCACCAAAGTTTACGCGCACACGGGAGGAAACAGCTGAGCTAACGGCCTCGCGAGACGTTTTGCTCAGCTGTTTCCTCTCGTGTGCGCCGGGCTTAAGATGCTTTAGTAGCTCTCATAAAATAGAAACTATAGAAACTCTTGTCTGTGGACATATTTTATTTTCCATTGCTTATAATTTGTAGCAATACTATGCAAAACAGATGAAATAGGTACTGCTTTTGTACTTTTTTATACTTGCATAATAGCTTTCTGTTTTTCAGTAAATGGATGATTTTTTTCAAATGTATTCGAGATGGTTCTCTTTCTCTTACTCTTCGATTAGCTTCTTTAGAACACACACGAGAATGTCTGTGTTTTTCTTTATATGTCGGTAAATTTATCTTAGACCTAGGTTGTACTTGCTTTACTGATTCATTACTATTTCTATCTCCAGATAATTGGAACCAGGCACAACTTTCATAAACTTTCTCATTGAGATACACATTTCTTTAATTTCTTTTGACAGGTCTTTTGTGTTTGAGTCATTTCTGGTGAAATTCACATTGTAGTATGGCTCCCGAAGAAGGTGGTTTATTGCCCCATTACTGGGTTCATGATAGTCCTCCCGAAGGAGACATTTGTTTTGGCGCATTTGCTCAGTTATAGCTTCCCGAGGGGAATTGTTTTTGCACTCCCGTAGGAGTTCTGTTAAAGCTCCCCGAGGGGAATTGTCTTTGCACTCGCGAACGAGCGTTATAGCTCCCGTGAGATAATTTTGGCTCTCTATAAAAAGATTTATTGCTCCCGTATGGGAATATAATCCTTGGCAGCAGATACAGATCGCCAAATTATGAACACAACGATAGGATTCGGCAGGATAAACCACTCGTTCGCCATGACCAGTGGTGATCTTTGTTTCCTTTCCACGTAAAAAACCTAAATTCTCAGAAAACGGAAAAAAAACTTGTACAAGAAAACACTTCATAAAGGCATCGAAAGTTGAGCCTGGTTCTTGAAGTAAAATAGCGAAAAGTCATGACATAAAATGAAGCAACTTACCTTTCTTGTCGATTTGTTTGCCGAGCACATGGCATGTCAAGATCGATGCTCTTACGTAGCAGTCGATACGAAAGACCGAATGTTTCCGAAATAAACCGACCAGTAATTGGAAAACACGATCAAAACCCGAATTACACACGCACACACTCACTCACTCACTCACTCACTCAAGGCGATAGCATAGTGGCTTGGCCTCTTACGAGGCACTAGCCACAACGACAGACCTCGATCTTCCCCAAGCTTATCCGAGTGTTGGAAGGCACCTTTCTCCACACTGGTGAGAGATTTGGAGTCATATGTCATTTGGACGTTCAACTCTAGAAACATTCATTCTGGCCTTTGGCTTGCTCTAACCAGATTTCATCTTCTTCATCTTAGTCTCAATTTTTTTTTCAAGGAAGGCGAAATGTACCGTTCTTAGGGTGAAAAACAAGGTTTTCATGCGAAACAGCTCTCATTACCATGGAAACAACAGGTAAACAAAGGCCGGATATCATAATGCTTCAAGAAAAGTGCTCAAAAAGGAAGGAAAAACGCACGTCTTAGAAATTATTAATACGAATTCTGTTTAATACCTTGAGCTTCACTTAAACATAGACAATAAAATATTTGAGGGTAGGAAAAATTGGGTAAATTTTCACTACCCTACTGAAATTCGATGTAAATATGTATATATGTTTTTTCGATAGTTTTAACTTGATATTGCATGTAAAGCACGGTTGGGCTTTTTAGGAGAATGGGCCATACTAAACAATTTATTATTGTCATTTTATTATTACGTGGGCCCCCTAAAAGACACACTGAACAATTCTAAAGATAACTTTGAGCTTTTTCTTACCTGGATTGTTAACAAATCTCTCGATCTTGTGCGTTTTCCAGGTGCCGTACTTGCAGACACCGAGGTTGTCAATTTGAGGCCTGTAGTGTCTCGACTTGTTGCAACACATCAACCTTGCCACCAAGGCTAGTCACTGCACTGTTTGTCTGTTCCAACTGCCGCACAACACGATCGAGTACTGCTTGAAAAGCTGAAAGGCCAGCATACAAAGGAGTCTGTTTTCATCGTCCGTGTCGAAACTGAAGAACCAGAGCTTCTTCGCTAATTGCCTTTACTCAAAAAACATGAATGGCTGTAGAAATGACTGGGACAATGATTAGAAGGGCGATTAACACTCATTCTTACAAAATAATAAAAGTTTCAAGTATTAAAACAGAAATTTCCAAAATTTGTCTTTGCCGCCACATGAGAGAAGTACCAAATGTGAAAAACAGCAATTCAAAGATGCCAAGCGGAGATACATATGCCGTTCTAGCAGCTTATTGGTCGATAGTATTCTGTAATACTTCGCACAACTTTTGGCGGTACTTTGTCTCCAAGCAACCACGGCTTGGCACTCTAGCGTGTCTCGTGGAATTTTGCCAAACAATTCTTAACAGAACACTGGCTATGGTATTGATTTATTTGGCTTATAGTAGTGTATACAAGAAAATTATTCTTCTGAGCGATTTTTCTGCACTCTGTGATCGGTATGTATCGAGATGGACGTTACAAGAGCACAAGAGAGTTTGAAGCTCCGTAACAACACAAGAAGTGTATCCATTTAAAGGCATCACGATCCTTTGCTTTTTAGATCCCAATTACACTGAGGACACTCGAGCTACCTCGGAATACTCCCGGGTCACTCAAGGTACCTAAATGAGTGTCTATATGCGCCACGATGGGACTAATTTTGTCATTAAATGTCCCGTTTTTTTCTTGATATGAGTCCCTGTTGGGACCTGGTCAGGATGTGACTTCGGGTGCTGTGAGCTCCGTCCTTTTCCAGAGATGCGTGTCCGTAAGTATGGTGGCATAAAGAGAAGACAGGTCTTGTGAAAAATAAGGGCTTATTTAGGCCTTTTCCCGATAGTGACAGGCGTAGTTTTCGCTGAAGTCATGGACGCAACAAGTATGATGTAAAGGTAGCTTTGGGAATAATTTCCTGAAGTGTTCGTGTTGCCATGAAGCTCAAAGCTGGGAAGCCTTTTAAGAGATTGTTAAAATAATCGATCATCTCCAGGACTTGTTTCTTTGGTCACAACTTGCAACCTTTTCTTGTATTTCCCATTTCACTTGTGGAGCATTGGCACTCTTGTCTTCCTCCTCAGGTAGTGTATTAAAGCTATCAACACCATATTCATGACCTTGTCGGTACAAACATGATTTTTAATTGTATCTGTCCTGTCCCTGCTTTGGGCATAGCGTCTACTGTACAATATATATTAGATGGTCGTGGTTTTGGAACCGATTGGTCATTGCACAATGCATTTGTGATATAGTCGTTTTTTGGAACTTTTTCGTGCATTCCACATGAATGCGACAACAACAAGATATTGTGTCTTGTTCTCTGGCTTGCTTAACAAATAATGGTTTGCATTTTTCAAAAGTAACATTTATTTCTGGATATTTTCTCTTGAACTCTAGGTAGACTTCTGTCTGAATTCTCATGAGCAGCTCCTTTTCCTGAACCACATTAGTTTTGTCTCCCACTCGTTTTCTCATTGCATTTTTGTTGTTGGAAGAGGGTCGTGAAATGTCTGGACTTGTCCAAGACTCATATGGCAGCACCTTGGTTTCCTGCGAAACAGCATCACTTCTGGTTTTCCTGCAAATTATCCTGGCGATTACTGGTGTTTTGGGCCAAACTATATTTTTCAATATGCCAACCTTACATTATTCACACTGTAGAGTACATAAACTTGTACTATTGGAAGAAATTACAAAGAAATTACAATATCTACATAATAATCTAGGAATGCACTTATATTTACAACATATTTTAGATTAATATACACAGACACGCTACGTAACCCCACCCACCCCCTCCCTCTCCCGCACACGCACCGACGCATACAACTAATGCATACAGCAGAAGTAGGGACGAGCACTTTACCATTGACTAATCTTAGATTTCCTCAGAAAGGGATTTCCATTTAATTTTAAATTATTTTACTCTATTGTTTCTACTAGCGATTCTGGCCTTCAATGGAGCTAAGAAGACTTGAAATTGTGGTTGAGATTTTTCAAATTTTGAGATAAATATATGATATTTAGCTTTGAGTAAATGATGATTTAATGTAAACTGCTTGTTCGATTCAGGCTTAAAACTGTATAGAACATGTGTAGCATTTAAGTTCAGAACGTTTTCTTTTTGTTTTTCGTTCCACGACTGAATGTTGTTTTTCCAGCACTGAACATGTGCTCTGTTGTTCGCAGAGCATTTTCACACAGATCACACAATTTTCATTTGCCAAAGCTTTAAATTAGATGGAATGATGTTGTGAATGATTTTGATCATCTGATTTTAAAAGGAAGTTGATACACCGCTTTCAGATTCTAAGCCTAAATTAGTGAACTTTTCGTCAACCGTGTTTAGACCGCCAAATACCTTTTGTAATATCAATTCGATTAGCAACTTAGCTTTTTAGACGAGTTGGAGTTACATTGTCTTCACATAAAAATGCCTAACCCTTCTTGATGGCAGTGGTAGTGTGTTTTGATCGCATTGTACAAGAAGGGTACGAGTTGTTGGTGATTCATTCAAACGTACCACTACATCAGCACGCTTTTCAGAGGTGGAAGGGAGAAGAGTTTTGATTTTCCCAACAGACCTCTTATTTTCTTCTCTGGCACGGCTTCAAATTTTGACAATTCTGATATTTTGCATCAAAGACACTTTTGGGGAACTATCTTCGAAGATATTATTGAAACTAACGAAAACTTATAGTTTTTGAGAAATTCGGTAAAAAACGAAAATACGGGTTTTGCGTAATTAATTATGCAAGAATCACACTCAACTTTGACCAAGTTGACGCATTTCGTAACGCCACGAAACCAAATAGATCGTGTGTGTTCTGGCTCTTTTAAAAAACCTGAGTAAGATGTACTTTCAAAAACGACAAAAATAGCCTTTTTCACAAGCCGAAAACGTGTCTTGGTTTGTGCGATATCACATTAAAACTAGCACTCATCCAAAGTTTGGTTGTTCCACGCGGAATTTTTGAAATAAAAAATTTGGGCAAAATAAATTCCGCGTGTCATCGCCAATGTTGCCGATGTTACACTCTATCTTAAGCATTTGACTGCATTTTTTTTTTAAAAAAAAGGGTAAAATACCTTTTTATCGCATCATAAACGTTTACACATCAAGGAATGTTCACATTTAAGGTAATTCTTAAAAACATGTGTTGACAGGTTTTTCTGCCATCTTACTATTTTCAAGTGGTGCCAAAAACCCGTTGACAGACTTTTTTAAACTTGCTTAAATATGCTCCTTGATGTGGAAAAAAGTTTGATGCAATATAAGAGACGGTTCACTAACTAACGTTTTTGTAAGTTACATGAACAGTTGGAAGCTCATCATGTTATATGGAAAAGCCTTTTGTAATCTTCAGTTGCAAAGCAAAATGGAAAAAGCATTTGCTATAATAGCTTAATTACTCAAACATAGTAACTAACATATATCATCGGAATATGAATTCAATCAATTTTGCATTTTGGGCACAGTAATGTAGTCGATTTCTTTACCGCTTCTAGCGTTATTCTGACACATTTACAATGCAGCCAGTTCTTGAAATAACGTCCATTGGACGTTAAGGGGGGGGGGAGGGGGTTTAGCCGTGGACGTTATGGCAAAATTTTTTAGCATTAAACAAACTCATGCCTAATTTCAAAAGTAAACATTTATGGAACACTCGATTGTGACATCAACAGAAAACTGATATATTTCAAGAGGCAATCATAGCTCCACATGTATATGTTCACATTGTTCCATAAACGGGAGTCCTCTGCCAGAAGAACATTTATATACAAATCACTGATAATATCCAAGGTGCTTCTTGTTCACAGATACAAGTACTTAAAAGTATGGAATGGACGTTATGGGGGGAGGGGGTTTCAGGATAACGTCCATTGGACGTTATTTTAAATTTTTTTGATTTGTCGACACCCCCTAAGTTCACAAAGAAATTCATTATAAAGGGGTAGAGTTGACTGTACGGGGGAAGGGGTTTGAAGATGTGCAAGTATAACTTTTTACCTTGTATTTTAGATAATGTTTTATATGGATAATTCTATTTTAAACATTGTATTACAAATTGTGGTTAATGAAAATCCGACAAACACATTGTAGTTTTCACTGGCGGCAATCTGCTCGATTTATTTCCGATTGCTTGTATCATCCATTTTCTTATCTGCCTCGTTGTATAATTGTAGAAATGAAAACAACTTGTTGTTGTATTCCTTTAGGAAGTAAGACAAAATGGCAGCTGCATTATTAGAAATTGGAGAGATCGTAGAAGTAGCTGAAGCGGTTGCAGTTGAGGCGGGTGCCGCGGAAGTAGCATCTGAGGCAGTTTCGGAGTCGGTTATAGAAGAAGCTATTGTGACAGAGTTACAAACATCAGTTGAGTCTGAAATATCTGAGGTCATTGACGATGAGATTGCAGACGTCGTGAGTGAAGAAATGGAGGCTGAAGTAGAGGTATTATTTTCATCACTAGTATCATTGTTATTATTACTACTGTTATTATTATTATTGTTATTATTATTATTATTATTATCACTTATACTATTATTATTAATTTTATTATTATTATTATTATTATTATTATTATGACTTTTTTATCCATTCATAGGGGAGGGGGTAGAATAGACAAGTTGCAGCTCAACTACATAAGACCATTTGATACGTCAGTGGTGGTACATCGTGGGGGAGGGGGAGGGGAAAATAGCAGTGATAGCACAGCACAATACAGTGCAACACAACACAACACAACACAACACAGCACAGCACAGCACAGCACGACACAACACATCACAACACAACACATCACATCACAGACTGACAGCACAGCACATCTCATCACATCTCATCTCATCACATCACATCACATCACATCACATCAAAGCACATCACATTACATTACATTACATTACATTACATTACAGACATCACATCTCATCACATCACATCAAAGCACATCACATTACATTACATTACATTACAGACATCACATCACAGCACGAACTGCACTCACAGCACATCACATCGCAGCACAGCACAGCACGGCACAACACATCGTATCACATCACATCACAGCACAGAAAAACACAACATAGTGCAACACAGCACAATACTGTTTACCAGAACCAGTCCATGCCACGCAACACCATATCACAATAACACCACACCGCACCATATCACAATAACACCACACAACACCATATCACAATAACACCACACAACACCATATCACAATAACACCACACA